>JASDQU010014780.1:215499-231499 GCA_032191745.1 Picea mariana | reverse complement strand
GATCCCTAGGTCCATACCCAATCGAAAACACACACCCACTGGAACACACCTCACCCCACCAGGAATCGAGACCCTGGGCTTTGCCAAGACTCTTGTAGCCATGTCTCAATTCATCCAATGGTCTGATTCTCTGGTGAAAAAAATTCCCTCTTGAGATCATTCCAAGAGATCAACATCCAATATATCTTTCCCTCCCAGATTCAACAACTGGGATCTATCCCTGAGTTCAAAGGCACATAAGGCCCATGGGTCCATTCCTTGGTTCGTCCTTTCAGATTTTGACACATGTCAAATTTATATAGGTTGAAATGAATGACATGTGGCTCATCTATGTCATCATGACGTTACCAACACATTCCCTTTAGGTTCCCCCACAGTAAAGGAGATGGGTCGGAATCCTTCCTAGAACTTTTCCCAATCGGGCACCGAGAAATCGGGGAGTAAGTAAAGGATAAGTTATTGGGAGCTCCAGTGGCCTAAAGATCCGATTACTCCACTTTTCATCCGATGACCGAGATTTCTCCATCCTTAGATATGACAATTAAGGTTTAAGGGTGCCAAACCAAAGGATTATTTTTGGTAGGGCCCACACTTGACTTGCATGAATACAAGGCCAACAAGTGTCGTCATCTTTGGCATTTTGGCCATTATCTTGGTGTGATATGTCATAACGACATCATTCTCTCTCTCTCTCTCTCTCTCTTTCTCTCTCTCTTACAAGAGAAAAAGGCGAGGTGGAACCTTGTGTTGGAACCTCATCCCACCGAGGTCGGGATTCAACAAGGCCTTTGACGTAGATCCTACAGTGCACTAATTATCTAGTGACTTGATTAATCGGGGATCTACCTTTAGTTCCTAGATATTTGGTGAGGACCAAACATCTAAGGTTCATCCTCCCCTCTGATCCGATGATTGTGTTCTCACTCTGGGTTTCAATAGGCATTTAAATGGGTAAAGATTGTCTCTGGACTTAACAGTCCCACAGTTTTTCACTGATTCTTCCTATAATGGTTTTCAACTTTGTTCCCACATTTTTTAACTCCTTTTATTAAGTAATAAATATTCTACCAAGAACCCCTAAATAAAGGTTTCCATATCCTGCAAACTTTCCATGTACTGAAGAGGGAAATTACAAGTTTTTTGGCCTTCTCTGGCCTCCCATTCACAAGAATTACGTTTAATTTCATTTACCAATTAAAAGAAAATTGAATCATTCCATTCAACTCATATTTAGCATATATTTATCACATCAAGCCATTCTAGAAAGAAGATACAATTTATCATCATTCAATGGGTATTTCAAGTCAAATACTTATTTGTTCAATATTATTTCCAACTAGCCATTATATTAAAATATCATAAAACACCAATAATAAAATGGGATTATATTAAAATATCATACATTTAAAAATGGGAAAAAGAAAATGTCATTAAAGTCAAGAAAATTCATGAAAAGTTGAAAAGATACCACTTTCAAGAAAATTCAGGAATAGTTGACGAAAAGTTGGGAAGATACTACTTCAAGGACTTTACTTAAGTGCTTAGCTCTCTATTTTTTCTGACACAGTAATCCTATTTCACTAGCAATCGAATCAAGTTTTGTTTGCAGCTCTGCAACTTTTCTTTCCAAATTTCCATTTTTAGAAACCCACAAATATTTGTCTTCAAGTAATTCCTGTGTCCTTGCCTTGGATTTATTCAACTTGATTGCCAATGAATACAACCACTTGTCCTTGTCTGTGTTCCATTCTTTCTCTGCCATTTGGTTGTGTTTAGTGATCTGCTCAGACTCCTGTCTTGCTACTACAATCTGTGACGAAAGCTCACCTTTCTCCAATTTCCAACCTTTATGTGCTACCTCTAATTCTGCAGATATCACTTGAATTTCACATTTTAACGACAAAACAATAGATTCTAGAATTCTTTTATCAGAAACCACCATCGCTCTGTAGTCTTCTTCTTTCTCACAAATTTCCTTTTTGAACCTTTCCTCAGTGTACTGCAATTGTTTAGAAATGGCAACGCTATATTCCTCACCATTCCTTTGACATTGTCCCAACTTCCTTCTCAACGTCCTTCAAGTCATCATTCAATTGGTCCCAGACTTTCACTTGTTCTGTAAGTTCCCTATGCAGATTGTCCATCTTGGACTGAAATTTTCCGTCAAGATTGTGAATGTGTGATTCCATTTGAGTAAGCTTTTGTAAGAAACAAGCCTTTGTTGTGAGCTCTTGATATTTTTAATAAGTAATTGATTAAGCTCCCACAACCTGGATATTTTTTCTTCTTTGCCAGTGCCCATGCTCGCCTTCACTTTCATAGATGAGAGATGGAGATTTTATGGGATACATTTTCTAACAATGTGATTGTTTTCCATAAATTATGGTGGGCAATGATTTCTACTAAAAATGTTTAATTATCTAAATATGAGGAATGTACTGTATATTTACTATTTATAAGAAAGAAATTTTAATTTAATTTTCAAAGAGACATGTCTCTTTGGATCAATTTAATATTACTATAAAAGACACAACAATAGACACAGATATTTTTTCTCTCTCACATGTGGGAAGTGATCTAAGGAAGAGACAAAAGTTTCTAAGTAGTTCAAATTTTCTCACTGTAATTACTTAGTGATGTTCTAGAGTTTACTAAAGTAATGTCGTTGGAAGTAATTACCACTTGCGGAAAATTGTTCTTGTTTAATTTAACACTAGAGAATCGACATGGTTATCCATATGACATTGAGTATATGATGGATGTGTGTTGGTCATAGTAGAAGATGTATCATTTCGAGGGTCACTGTATATAGTTTTGCACAAGATAAATTGATCTCCTCTAGGAGATGTTTTTTGTTGTTCTTGTTTCTTGTTCTAGGAAGGTCACATGTAATAGCTCTAAGAAGGATCCATAATGATAGTTGCAGAAAGAAACATGAAGTATTACTATCCAGACATAGAGTTGTGCACATCTATGTAATAAAGAAGAAGATGAGGTCAACACATGTAGAGGGAGCAGATGACTACAAAGACTATATAGCCTCATAGGGAGTGATGGCTACAGAGGTTTTCTTCGGGAAACTTGATAGTCTCATGATGACATGTTGTAGCTATTAGAAAGCTACCCACCAATCCTCGATGCATGCTCTGAAGTCACTATGGATTTCTTTTGATGTATAGATTCGTGTGTCTGATAGTCAATGATCTTGAGCTCGTGTGGATGGCGACAATGTTAGATTCTATGCCGGATATTATACTTTCCTCATTAAGAGGGAGTGTTAATTTTTTATGTAATTTCAGAAGTTATTCTTAAGTGTAAGACAAAAATTGGTTGTTGAGTTTGAAATGAAAGATCCAGAGATGATGCATTCCTTTTTGGGTCCCGAGGTATGGCATAGACAAGATGAGATCTTTCCGAATCAAGAGAAGTATACAATAGAAATACTGAAGAGATTCCACATGTTGGATTGCAAGGCAATGACTACACTTATGGTATCAAATATGAAGTTGTTGCAGGATATGACTTCAAAAAATGTGGATGTTACTTTATATAGGGAAATGGTAGGTTCGTTGATGAACTTGATGAACACAAGACATGATATATGTTTTGTTGTGAACACATTGAGTCAATATATGGAGAAACCCAAATATATTCATTTAGTCGCAACAAAACATGTGATAAGATACCTTAAGAATACATTGGATTTTGATCTCAGGTATGTGACAGACCATGCGTTCGATTTATATAGATATTTCCATTTGTGTCATCATCTTGAATATCCTTTTGTGCTATGGCTCCTCTCCCAATTTCCAATTTGTGTCATCATATTGAATATCCAGGTGTGCTCACAGCAAGTGTTCATTCCTATATGCGTGCCATCATTCACTCAAGCCGTATATATTAAATTAATTTCTGTTGTCACGAGTTTAACATTCTCACAACGAGTGTTCATCGCCGATACTCGTGTCCTCATATTGAATATCGAGCGTATCCTCACAGCGACTGTTCGTCCCTATACTCGTGTCATCATGTTGAATATTCAGGGTACACAGGCGTTCACCTGCTATTCTGTGTGAGCCCATCTTCTCGTCGGGTCGCTTGCACATTCGACACAGGCCTTTGGGTGATCTGGAAATTACAGTTCTCGATCAGGTTTCGATGTTATCGCTGAGATGCTAATACTTAGCCGCGTGGTGGCCAATAGGTACTCCGTCGCTGTCACGCATCAACTACTTATTATATATTGTTTTCACTAACCCGGGGCATCCCGGGTAAGGTAACCTGGATTCAAGTTATGAGTTAGAGACCCAGTAAAGCATACAGGAAACAGAACAAGTGCAGACTCTTAATAATTTAAATGTAGTATTTTTATTTTATGAGAACTGACGGCCATTTACATTGCAGAAATTATGTTATGTATCACTTAATTGTATCTCTTAAAATTACATTACATTTCGTATTATTAGTATCTAAATTGTAATTTGAATTATTAATATATAACACTTAGTACTTACCACCAATTTCTCATTCTGTATTGTAATTTCTGTACATATTCTTTTATGAAATGGTATTTACAACCTTCTTAGTTTTTGAGGGCCACTATATCGTATTCACTTTTTCAATGTGAATGACACCAACCAAGTCATCATTCCCTCAGAAATACTATGCAAGTGCTTATAAGGAGTGATTGTTAGAGGAAGTTTGCTTTTCTCGACATCATTCTTTGTTATAATGGTAATCTGGTGTTTTTTTACTGGACACAGAAAAATGGATGTGCTTATAAGCAATTGGTTGATACATTATAAGCTTGTGTATTCTTCTATTTTTTCCATATTTTGGAAGAGAGCGAGTTATAGTGCAGTCAAAATAGTTACATTACATACAAAAATTAAAGAATATCAGCTAATTGTATGTGTGTTTTAATGCAGATGGAATGGATCTTTCAAAAAATAATTGTTATTTTATTAATATAAACACAATTACAATATTTAGGTGTTCAAAGCATTTTTTATTGTTCATAGAACATGCGACATGTATATTCTTCTCATGTTTCTTTTTACAAAAACTTTGTATTGTATCCCAAAAAAATTACATATCTGACATTTGCTTCAGCATAAAACTCCTTCTTTCATTGATTGTTAGTGTGCATATTTTCATTATAGACAGAAAAAAAAAAAAAAAACTAAAACAATATAAAATCAAGATTGTGCCCAAGAGTTATGGGTATATTAAGATATGTTTCCATTCTATTTTTCAAAAATAATCTANAAAAAAAAAAAAAAAAAACTAAAACAATATAAAATCAAGATTGTGCCCAAGAGTTATGGGTATATTAAGATATGTTTCCATTCTATTTCTCAAAAATAATCTATGCACCTCCTCGAGTCTTAAACTAGCTTTTAAAAGACCATCCAGTGTCTTGATTCTATTCTTGTCCTTGTAGATGTGTGATAATGAAATATTTGAAAAAGATGTAAGTAGATTCTGAACATCATAAAACATAGGCTATAGGGTGAAATTCCTCAACAGGGTTATAGGGTGAAATTCCTCAACATTGCTTCCTTGCACATCCATTGAATAACTAAAAGTGAGTAACGAAAAAATTGTATGTGTGATACCTCAAATTCTTGAGCGTTCAACATCAAGACCAGTTTATGAGGCATCAACTCACAATTATTTGTCTCTTGACCAACTCCTCCTTTGAAGGAAATGTTGTGTTTTGTAGAGATATGTAAGATTCCTCCCACTCCACCCCCAGGAGGGTCACTCTATGAGGCATCATCAAAATATGCGCAATGATGTCCCTATTTATTACCTCTTCTTTGAGATTATGAGAGATTTATTTTTCTTGAACCTCTAGGTAAGCATTTAGAATGTTTAGAGGTGAAATGGACTTATGTATAGAAAGTATTATTTAATTGAAAATATTATATATAAAAGAAAATATTAAAGTAATTTTAATAGCCCCTGGTAGACAACATGTTGAAAGGGACAAATAGGTACAAAGTAGATGGGGGGTGGAAAGAACCGCACCATCCTCCCTCCCATAACCATTATGAAGAACTTAGTAGGTAGGATGGACAGATGGGACAAGGAAAATGGGAAACTTTGGGAGGAATATTGGGGCATATGGAATCTTGATTTATCTAGGGATGATAGTATGCAAAGGTTACTTCAGCTAAGGAGAACACTTGCAACAATGAATGAAATGAAAATTATGATAATGGCTAGGGCCGGGGGTTATTTATAGAATGTGAAGGTTTGCAGAACCTCTCCTTCAGGGGATAACTCGATCTTTCATGTTTTGGTATGGTGTTTGAGTGAGGGGTTAGTTTACTAGGGGTTGATCCTTAGTCTTTAGTTGTGGTTGGTCCCTCCTCAGGGAGGCTTGGAAACAATCCTATTACTAGTGGTAAAGGAGAAGGGGAATCAAGAAGCAGAAGGTGGTTAGCGAGACATTTCTCCATAGGCTGAGATGCAGACTTCAAATTAGTGGGGGGTATCCACTATTGCTCACCTTATTAGTGTAAGGCATAAAGAGGCAATATGTGTAGGTGTAGGGATTGAGACTACGCTGACGATGGGTAACCAAAATAGATTTGACCAGTTTAAGTCAAGAAAGAGAGGATCCAAATGCAAGGGAGCTCAAACACAAGGGGCTCAGAGGAGGAATCAAACCAAGTTAGGGGACACAGGCATAGAGTAGGGAGTCAAACATTCCAAGCATATTCACTTCCAAAGCATACCTCCAATGACTCAACAAAAAATGGAGGATTTGAAGGAAAGAACGAGGAAAAGGAACGATTATACCATGAAATCCATAACAAAAAAAGAGTGTCAAGAGTGGTTAAGAGATACTGGGTATACCAAATCTCGAGACACCAAGGTATTTTGTGCGATGGAATTTTATTGGTTGGAAAAAATATCGATTTCCCTATCGATGGAGGATAAAGACTATAAACAATCAGAGACTCTAGATTGAATAAGGTGATTGGAAATGAAGTTCACGGTCTTTGCAGATTCGGTTTCAACATAAGTTTCAGGGTAAAAGAGTGGAACGCTAAAAAGGACGAGAACATGGTTGATGTCACTAGCTTCCTTGATTCTCATGGGACTGGTGCTAATCTAATTATCATCAACAAAGGAAATGTCTTGGGAAAATAAAATCAATAGGAGACCCAGAAAGGAGTGGAACCTCTTAGGCCTCTGCAGAATGACCCATTTGTATGCTCTGGTTTCCATCTTGACAAAGACTAGGCTTTTTCAGACATGATGATATGGTTATTTTTGCTAAGTATTGTTTGTGCTCTCGTTTCCATTATGGTTTATAACTTTGTGTACATTATGAATATACATGATACTTAGTTTACAAAAAAAATTAAAGTAATTGAAAATGTTGTGTATTGGATATATTAGAGTAGTTTTGAAAATAACTTATGAAGTAAAGAATTAAATTTGGAATTATGTTTTAATTGAAATATGAATAAGAAAATTAATTTTTTAATTATATCTTATTAAATAATAAATTAATTGAAATTTTTTTGTTATAACGAAAAATACTCAGCAATTTTTAATTAGTATAATAATACTAAAATATAGAATCTCCCTAAAAATTTGTTCACTTGTGAAATTGTCCAAAACACTTGAAACTTATCAACTAAGTAAACATGACAATCCTTAGCACACAATAAATGATACTACTAGTGTTGATATAAATTCTATAGAACATGCCCAAAATTAAGAAAAAAAATTACAAGTCTATAATAATTATTTCCAAGCTGTCATGTTATTGCTAGACAATTTCTTCTTCTTTGATTTCCTCAACAACTGATCCAACAAATAGTCTCTCATTTGAGACAACAAAATTAGAGAAACACAATAAACTTGAAGGGATTCTATTTGCATCTTCTCACTATGTAGATTTTCCATGATGAAGGCATATTCATTATTTCTAATTTCTTTTTGAGATTGCATCCTACTTAAATTATTGCAAAGAGACTTTCGTGTCTTCTTAAAACTCTATGGATATTAGTGGTTTCAAACAATGGGCATCTCCTAGAATGCAAGTGATGTTCCATTATGAAATCACTATGTAACACCTACAAATTACCCCTTCCAATTCTCATGGTATCAACTAACAAACTACCATAACCAAGGATCGGGCCCTTTTCCAACATCCTCTCAAAGAAATGACAACAGAGTAAAAGAAATCCAGAATCATAGTTTTTCCACATAAATTTGGACACTAATATTTTTTTTTTCCACGTGAAGGGAGTGACGCTTCACAAGAGTCTTGAAAATAAACAACAAAATCAAAGCCATGAAATCAAGTTTCCCAAGCAAGTCCAACATGGAAACAACATGAAGCCCAACAACATGAGGCCCAACAAGCCACCAAAATTAGCCTTGTTGATGCCTCAAGACTAGAGGAAAGAAAAGCCCAATTCAAATGGGTTTAAAATAGAGCAATCCACCACAATGTAAGAAACCATAGAGCCTCCCCTACAAACATTCCATGATAATCCTCCAAAATCATTATCCTACCTGTAAAAGAACCCAAGTCACATCACAATTGATTACCCTACTTCAACATTAAACCATGAGTGTGTGAAGGTACTACGGGGTAATGCTCCTTGAATGCCAAATTCCCTTGTTTAATCGCCCTTACCACTTGAAATGGCACTTGGATTTCAATGAAGTGTATTTATAACTATGGTTTGAAGACTTAACTACGTGTCAAAGAACCCAAGTCACTTCACAATTGATTACCCTGCTTCAACATTAAACCATGTGTGTGTGAAGGTATTAGGGGGTAATGCTCATTGAATGTGAAATTCCCTTGTTTAATCACCCATACCAATTGAAATGCCACTTGACTTTCAACAAAGTGTATTTATAACTATGGTTTGAAGACTTAAAAAATAAAGAAAAATGAAACCCCACTTTTAATTCTTAATATTCCACTAAAAGCCTTATAGACATGATTATCATCTGAAGAGGAACAACTATTCCTCAATTTGATAATTCAAACCTAATAGCAATAATGACTAGACTCCTAAACTATTCCTCAATTTGATAATTCAAACCTAATAGCAATAATGAATAGACTCCTAATATGTCTTACATCAAGGAGCTTCAACCAACCCTAGACACAAAAGAGCCAATGTCTCATGATTAGGTATAACATAGCAATTTAATATTTATGTATTTAAAATACAATTTAAACAATATCAAATTAATAATAATTCATAAACAACATACTARATTAAAAAAAATGATATTCATAAATTTACCAATTTAAAACTGATCTCAATATCAACAATCAGAATATCGGACTCGTCAATAGTCAACATCAATTCATAAAATAACACTGTTCAATCGTGAACAAGATCTCATAAATAAATATGCGGATCCAACCACGAAGAAAAACGAGACGTCCTTAATTTTTAATATTAAAGTATATTACATAGTGTTTACAAAGTTGCACAATTGGACTGTTCAATCGTCAAGAACAACTTATAAATGTGCGAAATCTAACAATGATATGAACACCAGGAAAATACGTCCCTAATTTATTTTAAAAATAATACCAAAATGAAATGAAGGATTTCTCCAATTTTATTTACTCTGTCGATCTCTGTGGAGTCTAACGGCTTGTGAGATGAAACATGCAGATGTTTGTGGACTAAATATCAACTTATGTATTGAAACATGTATATCTCTCTGGACTCTAACGGCTTCTGAAATCAGATATGCAGATCTTGGTGGACTGAAGATCAACTTATGTATCATGTATATCTCCGTGGACTATATCTGCTTCTGAGATGAAACATGCAGATCTTTGTTTCATTTTCTTATATGTATATATACGTGCAATACAAGCATAACCGCATAGATTGATGGCACTGAGTATGGCTAAAAGTCCATAAAAATAATCTAATTTACTCCTATTTAAATTGTTCCCCAACCATCCTTGATGCCCTCCTCCTTTGCTTACTTTCTCAACTATGGTTATGACAACACTGCCCAGAAAGCTGGCCACTCCCAGAATACTCAGATAGAAGGCGATACCCAAGCTTCTCATGCTATCAGGGACTTGATCATAGAAATATTCCTGCAATCCTATTAGAGTAAACACCTCTGCTATTCCCATGATAACAAATTGTGGAGTTAACCAGAAAACACTGAGAGGGATTGTAATTCTGGGGCTGTCAAGCAAGCCGTGTGTTTTGGCTACATGTATCCTCTTCATTTCTGTTAGAGCTGCAGTCACCATGCTCAGAACAGAAAAGAACATGCCAATCCCAATCCTTTGGAGGACAGTTATTCCTCGTTCATTTCCTGTTATTCTTCTGGCCAGTGGTACAATGCAACGATCATATATAGTTACGAAAACAAGCCCACAAAGTGGGGAAAAGGCCACAAGAGAAGCCTGTGGGACTCGGAAATGGGAACCGATGTTTCTATCCATGGTGCTACCTTGCTTTATGAACAAAGATGTGGTCTGCGTTATTGCAACCATTCCAAAGATTAAGCAAGAGAACCAGATGGGCACCATCCTTAATAAAAGCTTCGTTTCTTCTACTTGAGTAACTGTGCAGACCTTCCATGGATTTGGCTTCGCATTTCCCTGTGTATTAGTATGCCCAACTGAAGAGTCTTCCGCCATTATGGCTGCTTTGTCCAGAAACCTAATACGTTGCAAGCAGATATCAAAATACTATCATTAATTGTTTATATACTAGCACAGTTGCTAACTCGCTGCTGGTAAACACAGGTAAACACAGAAAGGCTTACGGCTGGTAAGATGAAACGAAAAATAGCCACTGGTGAACACAGAAAGGCTTACGGCTGGTAAGATAAAACGAAGAATAGCCGCTGGTAAACACAGAAAGGCTTACGGCTGGTAAGATGAAACGAAGAATATACAATTGATTGTAAATATGTTAGAAAATATACAATTGTTAAAGTAAATTTCTAAAAATGCTAAAAAATTATAAACATGAAATCTGTTCATTGATTTAGAAAGACGACTAAACATATACTAACATCTTCAATTGATAAGGATAAGATTGAAATTTATGGTTAAAAGATTATTAAATATACCCATTTTCAATAGGTTTCTGTCTTTAGGTGTATTAAATTGGCTTGGCTTGATAGTTATATTAAGCTGAGAATCTATTAATACCTCTTTGCCTTTGATCTTTTTTGAATTAACAATCTTAACCCATAAAATGATCCCATCTAGCATAAAAATCTGACTCACTGAAAATTATTTGTGTGCAATAGCAGTGTCTGGCCCGATTTAATGGACTCCAAATCCCTGTTCTCGTAAAGCAAGTTCATATCCAAAGGCATGCTACAGTTTCTTTTTCTTATAGCACCGACTACAACTTGAGCAATCCGAGTGATGGGGCTGCCTGCAGGAAGTTTGTGTCTGTAAAATGGCGTCCCAGAGAAAAACACAACAGTGGCCATACCCATGGCCACGGTGAGGATCCCGAATCCGAATCCCCAGCTTATATTCTCCTCGACGTACGAAACAACTGTGACTGCTAAGATAATGCCACAGGAGACACCGAAATGCCAGAAATTAAAGAAGGAATTCTTCTGAAGTGTTTCAGATTTATCTTCCTCATCGAACTGGTCTGCACCAAATGCTTCCAAAGAGGGTTTATTGCCACCTGTACCCAAGCATATCAAATACAGAGCCATGAAAAAAACACCAATCTGGGTAGTCGTTGCTTTGCTGCATATTCCAGATTCACATTGATCAGGTGGCTTCAGAGTTGAGAGAGACACTGACAGCGTCAGCAAAACTAATCCCTGAAACAAAAATTTATACAACATAGTAAATCATCATCAAAGAGATTGAATAACGAGAAAAACTACATAGAAGCTCACAAGAATGGTTATGCAGATAGAATTTTTGAGCTTTTAACCTCACCGAGAGATAAACTATCGAGGAGACGAGGACCGTCCAGTAACGTCCACAGTATGCGTCTGCTATAAATCCCCCTACAAGAGGTGTAACGCACGAAACACCTACCCAGTAGTTGACATTTTTAACGGAAGTGGCTACCCCTTCGTGCAAGACCGTTGTTAGATAGATAATCAAGTTTGATGCAATCGCAACGTATGTGAGACTCTCGCAGATTGCAACTACTGCAGAATCACACAGTGCAATTAGGTCTGCAATTTTTAAAACCTGCATTCTGAGTACATATATTATAACAGTGAATATAATATAAAACGTTACCGATGATGAAAAGAGAAGCCTTCCATCCACCAGATTTTGTCCTCAGAGCGGGCCTTCCTCTCAGATCCACCGTTCCATTCTTAACCCACTCTAATGGCTCATCGTTTCTTCTGATCTCTGGTTGCACTGATGTCTTCCAAAACTCCACCCATTCCTCCAAATGTTGGAATTTCATGGTTGCAGCTTCTCTATCTATCGTGATTTTTTTTATGAAGCCCCTCTTCTTGAGATTTTCGTCTCCGCCTCTTCTGGTTAATGGTTGCAATGGATGTGATTTGTCCAGATCTAAATAAGTCAATGCACTAATAGTCAATAGTCAATGACCACCTCAGGATATTATAATAACTAATAGTCAATGCACGAACCTAARTCATTAGTTTAGTTTAGTCAATTGCTCTWTGGACTTAGTTAGATGTTGACTACCTACAAAGCTTTWGGTAGTTAGGTTCGTGCATTGACTATTAGTTTGGACTTAATAATCGAGTGGTCATCAATTATAATATCCTGAGCTRGTAACAATCACATCCGAWTARYTAWTCGGATGTGATTGYTACCAGCTCAGGATATTATAATTGATGACCACTCGATTATTAAGTCCAAACTAAYAGTCAATGCACGAACCTAACTACCTAAAGCTTTGTAGGTAGTCAACATCTAACTAAGTCCAAAGAGCAATTGACTAAACTAATGTTGTGCAAGTTTAATATGTGCTTTACAGTGATTTAATTAGTTTTGTGTTATTTTTAAGAGGAGTATGAGAAAAGTTTTAATATGTGTTTTATATTGATTTAATTAGTTTTGTGTTATTTTTAAGAGGAGTATGAGAAAAGTTTGGAGAGTGAAGGATTTATCTTGTTTGGGTGCTTTTACTAGTGTAATCCTCTCTATCATGGTGGTTGTCTTTGTGTTTTTTTCTTAAGTTTGGTCTATCATGGTTGTCTTTGTGTGTTTTTTTTTAGTTTGTTTTAAGCATTAGTTATTTATTGTAAAATTTTTACATGATTGTATTATAACTCATACATGTTTAATATATAGGTGGAAGGTTTGTGGATTGTGTTTGCAAGTTATGTTATTGTTTATGAAAATCTTTGTTGAGATTATGGACACTATGGACACCATTTTAGTTCTATGAAAACATGAGAGAGACTATTAATGAAAGGAGAATACATGTTTTTGCAAATGGGTGTTCATAATGGTGTTTGAGTTTAGAGAGTATGAGAAACATTGAGTTACAATTTTTTTTAGGGTTTTGCTTCTTATTGCTTGCATTTTAATTTGTCAACAACAAAAAAATGCATTTTAATTTGTCAACAATAAAAAAATGCTTCTATGTCTATTTCAAAGTTGCACATGATGCATGTTAGTAGTTGTTGAGAGCACATTTGAGAGTTGTTGTAAAGAACGTTGCAACATGGTACATGGTACATATTCGTAAGTTACATGGAAAACATGAAGTTGAGGTCATGGTTGTGACAATGGAAGATATCTTGTGGAGAAGCATGTTGGGAGTGGATCACATAGTCGCATATTATTATTTTCTTTGTTGAATAGATCTTGTTTTCTAAATAAGTTGGCTGAGTGATTTTTATATTTGAGAGGGCTAGCCATGTGGATGAGTACATGTTGTAGAGACAAAGTTTGTGCATGTAGGATGTTTTACACACTGTCTAAAGATGGATATTGTCGAGGATAGCTTATGAGAGTGTAATTGTGTAATGGAAAAGACAAAGATTTGCATGCAACTTATCTTTAATAAAAAAAAAGTACATGCATGAAAAGCTATGATGACATAGATTCCATGTAGCCATGCAACTACTATGATGACATAGATTCCATGTAGCTATGCCACTTCATGTTTCCAATAACTAGGAAGTGTTTTTGCATGATTTAAAGGGTATATTGCTATAAGACCCAATGTGGCTTGCATAGCGCTTGAATTGATGGTCTTGTAGGGTGTGTTTGTAATCCCGATGAGGCATGTTGGTGAGAATGTGAATATCCTGGAATGTGTAACTATGGATAATCATGTTCTTGATGTGCTTTAACACGTGCTTCAGGAAAGTTGATCTAATGATGATGATTGTTTCTTTGTATATCTCTTTTCGAGGAGTGTTCCTTGACATAGAAGGATATGTCATGATAGTCAACTTGAACTATATGAGATAATAGCTTCACAACAAGTATTGGCTATGGGGAAGTATTAGAAATATGTCATGCTTGTTGTGTGTGTTGTCACATAAGCATAAGTTGTAACTAAGTCATCATCTTCTACAAGTTTAATCCCTGTTTTGTAATAATTTAGTAAGTTTTTTCTTTTTCTTTCTAAAAGGAGTAAGATGAAAGTTTATGGAGTAAGAAGTGTTGGGAAAATTCTAAGGACACTTATCTATGTAAAAGAATTCTCATGTATTATTACAATGAGCACATGTAAATATACAGATGTGTCTTTGAGAGTTGAGATTTTACTCTATATGAGAATTTTTACCACTATATCTCATTGTTGTGTTGTTGATTCTCTTATTTATTTATATGTGAGTTGTTTTAGGCATTACTTATTCATTGCAAAAATGAGGAAAAGTGGCTAGTCCTAGTGAAACATAAAACTTGAGAAAGTAAATAAGCTATAAATTGAATACATAAATCCAAAAAATAAATATAAAATTATTTTGGAAGAACATAATTTTTTTTATAGAATTTACAATATCAATAGATAATTTTCTTCATAAAATTAAAAAATTAAAATATAAATATAAATTGATCACATCAAAATCAAAAGACTATATATGAAACATAACTTTTTTAGTAAATAAAAATCAAAGACAATTCCATAAATAATTTCTTTAATTTGTATTTATGTCTTAAAAATAAAACTATACTTTAATGGATTTTCTACACTTTCATGGATTTCTTATGGATAACTTCTTTCACCAATCATAAAATAAAATTACACTTTAAGAGTTTCCCAATAACTTTTTCTTTCACCAATCATAAAATAAAATGAATAAAATATAACAATTTAAATACTTAATTTTAATTTTAAAAAATAAATTTAATAAATTATTTTTTGAAAATATTGAAAATCTTTATAAATTTAATAAATTTATATTATAAAATTGAATTAATGCAAAGTCAAAATATTATGATTCACCACTAAAAAGTATAATTTTTATTCTAATAAAAACTAATACAAAATATGCATTTTGAAACAGATTTTCTTATAAAATAAAATATCAATTCTTAAAAAAAAAAATAATGATATTGATTTTCAATGAATACCTTCAAATTTTAAAAAGCTTTGACAACCTTTTTCATGACAACCTTCAAGTTCTACAAAGTTATTCCTTTATACCATTTTGCAAACCAATTCATTGTAGTTCCACTATCTAAGTAATCTCGTACCGTCCAATAATGTAACGAGTCGATTGAACCATCCAAAATTTGGACTATCATATTTTCATTGGAATTTATATCTAAGATTTATATTGTTATATGAGGGATTTAGTTTAAGTGATTTTATTTTATTTTAAAATGATTTAAAATTTTGAATTAAAAAAATGGAAAAAAAAGAAGAAAAATAAATGTATTTAAAAAATAAAATTGAACAAAATTCAATTTCTCTATTTATTAATTTATTATTTTTCCTTTATTTATAATATATTTTTTAATTAAAATTTACCATAAAATTTATTGAAATTGTGATTTTAAATATCAACATCTATCTATCTATCTACATATATATAA
>JASDQU010014780.1:141679-168120 GCA_032191745.1 Picea mariana | reverse complement strand
GGCACGAAGGGTCAAGAAATCGAAAGGTTTCTTGGAGCTAGGAAGCCGGCTAGGCTCCTAGTTGGTAGGGAGGATTCCATTGTTTCACTCTGGGCAAGCGGGAAAAGAATGCTTGGAAGCGCCCAGGACTACAGTACAATCGGTGAGCTTCGACAAGCTAAGGAGGAGGTATTTTTCAGTGATATTTTGTTATTGATGTTTTGAGTATACTTATGTTTTAAGTTCTTAAATCATAAAGTTAGCCTACTACTTATTTCATCATGTTATTAGATTTATCATTGAGAAGAAGTAGAGGAAATGTGTAAATAAAAATCAATGAAATAATGCTAAAACAAAGTTGTTAATGTGTAAGTGTTTGAATAAATTGTTAATTGCTTAGCATCCTGTGGACGGGTGCTACACAAGTGGTGTACATGAGCATGGAACTGATCACTTCAGTTGATTGTTACCCTAGTGCTACACATATCCAAAGCATAGGAACAACAACGATATCATTTTTGGTCAACCAGGACATGGTTCCTCTAAAAATAGTACAACTACCAAGTATTTAATATATGACTTTATCGATATCCCTATTATATAATTGTTTAAACAATCACATATCAGTGAGATTTAAATTACTAATGATGACGATGTTTTACAGGAAACAATGTGTTCTACAATAGTTTGCATGACTATGCATTAGAACATTTTGGGCCGACCATTCGACTATGATGGAATCGACAAAATTCCAAACTGAAAAGCCTTCTTATCTCCAGACTGTTTGGGGAGTTTGGTGACTCGTTCAATAAGCCAAAAGTCTTAAAAAGGACCAGCAAGCATTTGAAACATGTTAGAGAGTCATATAGGAATAAATTAGTACAGGACCCCAAGTGCAAACGCCCTTTGGTTGTCCCCAAGAGGGAGTGGAAATAAATTGTTCTCGATGCAAGAGAATTAGCGATGAAAGCACAAGGGAAGAAGCCACCTGGCCCTAGAAGGTAAGAGGTGTTTTCAATTTACTATGATGGTATTTTGTTTACTTTACGAGGAAAACAATCAATATCTAACATATTTCAAAATATTGCGTAGACTCCAAGACACTTCCAAGGAAACAAAGGCAATACAATACAAACACGACCAACATAAAATGGGCCAAGGTGGTTACGAGATATTGAAGGCACAAGTTGTAAGTGCCTAAACATTTTACTTCTTTCTTTATCATCGTCACAAAATATGTAATTCATTGCAGCTAGTGACTAATGATTTTGATATTACTCAATGCAGGGGGATTTGTTCAACGACGAAGCCAGAGAAGAAGATATAAAGGATGGGTTCATGCAGGGTTTTGATGGCATGTGGAGTGATGAAGAAGCTTGGGGAAATCACCATGTGTCTCTCTAGAGGACATGGTAAATAAAATGAAATTAAAAACTTGTTGATTAGTTTTTACTCATTGATTACTTGTAATGTAAAATATATTTTTTATTCATTTAAAATGTAAAATAATGTGTGTCTTTTCCACATTCGCAAGAGATTAAAAATTCTACCAATGCTCCTGATGTACCCGATTAAACACATCCCGATCCCCATAATGATTCAAGAGTTGTTGGTGAAGGACCATTACAAAGTGGTATGTGCGCATTTTTAATGTTTTTCCATTTTTCAATGCGTATTAATATTTACGGTATATTCTGTACTAAATACTTATATCGTTTCATATGGCAGAGCGTGTAGATGTAGATCGAGAGAGGATATCAACAAGCACAGAAAGAACAATGTAGCCACCAACTACTGTTTCTACTGCATCGGCTAATACACATATAAAACATTGTAATTAAATCTATATTAATTAAATTTCCCTAGGAACAATGAATAACAATATCACTTGAAAATTTTTTGTTGTTGCAATAGTGGATGCCCATGCGCATCCTCTATTGGGTATGTGTTATATTATTTGCATGTGGGCATGTCAGATTCGACAACTACGTCCGACGATCCCTTGTAGTAGCGGATTTTTCTATTTTTAGCGGTTTTCTTAATTAATCCCGGATTAAGGGATTAGGGTTTTGGTATCTACCGAATACCTAAAAACATTGTATATATTGTATGGTGAATGGTGAAATTTGAGATAATGAATATAAGAAAGGTTTTCTCGGTTGAGGGTTTCCAGTATAAAATCTCTGTGTTCTCTGTGTATGAGCGATTGATTAAATTCTATTTTTCTTAAGAATCTATATTCATTGCTTTACTTCACAGGTTTAAAACTTACATCCTCAACCTCCACGCCAAAATACTAGAATTTCATCATGGCGTGAGGTGTTGAGTATTGATGATGCAACACTTCAAGAAGGCCCAATAACTGTGGGGGATTAGTTAAATTATGATGATGACTTAATTTGTGCTTTCATGGAGACCAAGAAGAAGAAGAAGAAGAAGAAGAAAAACAAATGATTAGACATTTTATTATTAATATAAATCCAATATATTTATGGTCCAATGTAATGTAGTTTGTTTTCCTACATGTCATGAATGTTATTTCCTTTCATGTTTTTTGTTTTAGCACATGGCGATGAATGCTTTTTTCTTACATTTCATGTTACTATCATTTCTAATTATAGTTGTAAAATCTAGATAGATTGGGTACAGGGAAATGAGAGTGATGTGAGAGGTGGGGAGGGGCCAAAAGAGCTTCCACCTTCACGTGGTTGGTCCTTTTTAGTAGATAATAATTTATTCTCAAAAAAATGAGAAGCTCATTCAGGTATTCATCTTTAGTCATTAATTTGTAGAGGTTGTTACATCTTTAATTACTATTCTGAAATATAATTAAGTCATGTGATGAATCGCAGGATGGAGAGGAGCAACATTGGAGGCACCCCATCACTCAAAGGTATGGATCTTGTTAAGGACTAGTTTAAAGTGATTTTTGGTTGATTTATGAATATCATGATATTTTGTAATGAATGTGGAGATCAATGATTTTTTTTAGGAAATTTGAATTTAAGAAGACAAAGTTATGCTGACTCCATGAGTGTTAAGGATGCATGGTGGTGGGCACAATCCCCAAGGTATGTCTCTCTAGTCAACACTATTGCTAGCCTAAATCAATGTAGTACACAATGAATGTGGTGACCCTGAGGTTCAACATCCTCTTCATATGCTTCTTTCTCCTCCTAGGAGGTTCAAACCTCCTAATCTAACCTAGGCTACCCCTACATACCTTGGCCTACCCTAAACCTAACCTACATCCTAAGCCTAGTAATCCTAGACCCTTAGCGGCCTAATGCAAGACATCTAGACCTAGTCTCTATAGTTCCCTAAAGGTACTAAAGCTACTAACTTGGCACTCAATTTAGGATTGATATAATTATTACAAAGATAGTCCCACCATTTTAATGCTAGATATAGATTCAGTCTAACACAGTCCCCAATTCTTGGAAGTTTTGGGGCGATTAATATATCATTTGATTTATTGCAATGTCTAGAACAACATACCATTGTAACTGTGTTTGGTTGTCTCCAAGATTACTCTGTATTTTTCATCTAGGGCATTAACTGACTAAATCCAATAACTTGGATAATGTTCCTTCTAACTAGATTTAGATACTAAGTTCCATATAAGTATACCTTGAAATTGTTGTTGTCACCATGTTTGTGTGGGTTTGTTATTTTGGTCACTTGTTTATTAAATATTTCCTTGAGCTAATGATATAGTTGAACCTCTGACAAGCACATAATTGTAATTATGTTCCCTATAGTTAAGTGCAACTTATAATCATTTATGATAAATAAGGAAATGATATTTTTCTTAAATTTGGATTTGAGTCCTAGTTGATGCCATAATTTAGATTTATGTGGTGTGGTGATTAATTATAGCAATGGGAAGAACTTCTTATCATTCAATTGAGTTAAGTAATGAAGTGTGTATTGTCTTTCTCCAGATTATGAATAGGATATTTAAAAAAATCCAGTATCAAGGTTCCTATTCCATTCCATATGCCCTGTGAGTGGAAGGAATGCCCTTTTTAATACTAGAACCCCTTGTCCATTTGATGAATGTGTTATTTTTTTAACCAATTCTCTCCAAGATGACATTGTTTGCTTATTATTTCACTATCTATGTCTACCTTTGGTGTCATCACCTATGTTATCCACTTTTGTTGTAATTTCAGGGTAAGTATAAATAAAATTATATTTTGAGGATGATTCATCTTTGCATCCATGAATTGGATATCTACAATTGCAATCTTTGAGTGTGAAAAGTATTACACTTTGTTTTTCTGAGTAGTGGGTGTGTCTTTTTCAACACTGGTGGTCCCTTCTCCATTATGTTAAAACACAATACCTAGTTTCCTTTTGTTTGTGTATATAAGATATCCACCCTTTGTGTCAACACTTCATTTATGTCCTCTACTACTGACACTCTTGCATTTCTCTCTCTACCTTCTTTTGGTATCCATACTAGATAATCCTAGCTCATTTTATAATGAAAATGTTGGGATATAGTGGATAGATCTTACATGGACCTCTAAGGATGGATCATATTAAGCTAATCACTTCCTTTCTTCTATCGCTCAAAATAGTTGGTGGAAATGAGTGGTAGGAACAGACCTAGGTCACACCAAATACTAGATTGGATGGGCTATGCACTTTTATTCAACCTCCATCTAGAAGACCTACCGCTAGTAGGATTTTGAGGAGATCTCTTTCTTATCACAATTCATTTTCCACTACAAACCCCCTTCATGAAACCAACCTTCAATCACTAGGTATTTTTAATTTCACCCATGGTTACATAGTCAAGTCCTCTCAAATATGGACTCTCCCCTAAAGACATTGTCAGGCAATGAATTGACTAATATGCGGTTGGTGACTCACCAGGGAAATTGTATTCTCCCTTCTCTAGTTTTAGTACTATTTTTGTAGTGACATCAAGGGCTTCATCTTCTAACGAGGATGAGCATCCCTTTTTCATGTTACATATGAAATTTCCATTTTGTCATTTCTCTTTTTCAGTAGTTTAACTTATTTTGTTTTATAATTCAGATTCTAGGAGATGCTACTATGATCCCACAATGGGTCACTACTCAATTGTACTTTTGAGTCCCATTGACCTACCTTTGAGGTCATTAGTGAACATTGATAAAATTATCATATCTTGGTATTCTTACATTTCCCTATTATTGGGTACTTTCATTCATAAAAAGAAAAACTCAAAAGTCAGGTATCCTAACATAAAAAGGATCAAGAAATTKTTTTCTAGTAAATCCATAATCATTCATTTGTAAAGAAAATATCCATTGCACCTTGAGAAGCTCCCCAAAGGAAAGAACCATGCCATACTTTTAGTAAAATGGGGATCAATTTTTTTTTTAGTTATTTATAATATTCATTTAAAGGGAGGCATTACTTAGGTCTAGTTAATAATAAGTTGCTTATATGTCAGCATTTTGAGAAGATCAAGAATTTCTACTTTGGTGGTGTTGACATTAATATTACACATGCTTGGTTTGAACACAACTTTATTGGAATGGTAAATATTAAAAGTGTTTCAAGGAATTTTGTTGGCCCTTGACCAAGTTTTGAGGAACACTTGGTCATAATTAACTGTTTTTGGGACTTCTATAGCCTGTTAAAGACAACGCGCAAAGCGAAGTGGAAATTATAGAAGCTAGGCCCCCTTTTGGGTCCTTTTTGGGTTTTTGGGAATATGTAATGGGAAAGGGATGTTGGCCCATGGGTTTACCCATGCTTAGGCTCAATTTTGTAATGTATAAATAGAAGGATAGGCAATGTAAGAAGTAGTAAATGTGATTTCTTAGTGCAATTGGTAGTACATCTATGTGATGTTGAATAAGTGCTCTGTGCGAACTGTGTAAGGCTTGCAAGGCTAAGTGCAAGTTACTGTGAGGTTTCTATAGAATGATAAGTGTTGTAATGCAAGGAATAAGGATCTAGTGAGCTGTACAGATCTTTTGTCTTATGCGAAGCAGGGTTTTGGAGGCTTTGTGCTTGTAACAGATTGAAGACGATAACAAATAAGAAGATCTCGTGGATGTAGCCCTAGGGTGGGGGTGAACCACATAAATCTTCGTGTTATGTTCTGTGCTTTGATTCAATGTGTTTATCTTTGCTTATGCTCTATGATTCTTAGATATATATGAATGTTAGATCTGATGTGTATGAGGATGCTTAGTGTTGATCTACTAGATCTGATCTGGGTTACTATGGTCAAGTGCTTAAATACTGTAGATTTGAGTGTACACTGCGATGCTCTGTGTTATCTGCTAAGTATAATAAGGGTTGAATATCGACAAATTATTTATGCTAAGTTCTCTGTAAATGATATAATCACAGCTCTGTGTCCCAGCTAAGGTTGCAAACACCTGATTCTTGCAACCATCCCCACCTCTACCTCAGGTGAGACTTCATGTTCTTCGCAGGTGTTGCCGAAAGGGCCGGTAGTTAGAGCTTTGTTGTTTCACTCTTGAGTGTTGAACCATGGGTCTATCCCTTGTGCCAAAAAATGGTTTCGTTGCTGGGACCTGTTGGCAGCCATTTCACATTTTTATCCTATCCTTATAAATATGCCTACACCAGTGTTTTGCAACCCTTGATTTTCATCGCAATCTTTGAATAAAAACAACACTATTATTTCGCGCATTCGCACACCTGCCTTTGTTCTCGTTTTCACAACTGGAAGCATGAAAAATTTGATTTCGAAGTCACGTCAATGGCATTAAAATTGTCAATGGATTATTATGGTCACTCTTGTCTATATGTTCATTGCATTTCCAATTTAATTATAGTCGCACAGTTGGCAAGACTCCAAGATCTTTACTCATTTGGCATTCTTTAATTGTTAATATGATTTCATTTTTATAAGATTGTGATGATATTATAATGACTATCATTGAGTCCTTAATACATTGGTGGTTTGATGTTCTATAGTCTTTCATCGATTTCATTGACACATTGGTTTCATGAAAACACATTGACGTTGTGGTTAGACCCTTGGTGTAATCATTCATACAACACATATTTGTTATGATCGAACCCTTGGTGTTCATTTCAAATCATTGTTTTGATTTTAAAACTATGCAAACACTATGCTTATGCAAATTTTTGGGTCGACTTACCATAGATTTCATTAATTGTTTGAATGGCATTGTTTTTAACATATGAAATAGTGATTTGAATCACCATATATGCCGTCGGTTGTACATTGGGAAATGACTGTTTTGCGTGGGTTGATTTCATTCCACCACCCTCACACACTCGGGCATTAATGCCTCCCTCCTAGCCCGAGTTACCTCTGTTGGTTTTTGGGGAAGTCTGTGAGCCATTCGATCCTGCGAATACCCTGTCCAAACCCTTGCTCGTTCACCTGGCTCACTGTGTGCTCCCGTCTATGGCACCTGTGGTACGCATAGAGCCAAATGGTAGCCAATCACTCCTGCTATTTGACAATGCTTGTAAGGATTTGGAAAATGATGGCTAGTTGGTGTTTATCCAAAGGTTTGAGGGTTTCAACCTTTCGGTTGCCCAACAATTCACCCTCACCATCGACGGATGCAGGGCTAAGGTCGGAGACATACAACTCGAGCTAAATGAGGAATTCTTAAGCTTAGCTACAGGACTACCAGCTATAGGGCAAAGGCTGTTTAAAAATTCCAAAGTAGACGAGGTGTCATGGCCGCTCCTATTCACATCAAGCAAGATTGTTTCCTATGATAGAGGTATGCCTATCACTACCCTCAAACCTAGGTGGCACGATATTTTAGCGATTGTTAAACAGTTTGTGACCTGCGAAGGTAATTATGGCTTGGTATTTCTGTATCATCTTCGGTTATTGATGAATTTTACAGGCTACCCTCTGAATATGCCACATTATCTCTTGCGTAGTCTGTACAAGATGTCCAAAAGATTCAAGCGTGAGAAGGTTGATAGAAGCCTTTTCCATCACTGCTTGATCACACTCATCATCGTCCACCAATTGAGCCTTGGTGGTGAATGTTGGAAAGCCTTCCTATCAAGGAATGGCTTTTCCACTCCCGAGTCTGTCCAAGTGGACAAGGTTGTGGTTACTAAAACATTGGTTGGACCAGCCGTGCCACTTCATATCCTTCTACCCCCTGTCAAACCCTCGGATTGCCCTGACATGGACCTACCCGATACCATGGCCGACCCATGTGCTAAAGACAATACTAAGGTCGTCAATAAACCTGTGAGGAAGAAAGGAAAAGGTGATACTACTATCAACAGTAAGGGAAAGAAAAATGTCTGATGGATATTGAGATGTGCTAGGAACAAACTCAAGCAAAACGTTGACCAGAAGCCAATAGTGTTGAGCGAGGACTCAGACTTCGAAATTGAATGATTCTTGACTAAGGAGTACCCCTATTCTGATGGCCTATGCTCTATGGAACCTTATGACTATGTCTCAAACTTACTTCCATGCCTCAGGAATGACCCTAACTACCTAGGAATCAAGCTACACAAGTAAACCCCTGGTAACTTGAAAAAACCCTCGCCTGTGGTGCCAAAGCCCAATCAATCACCATGTACCCAATGTAATTCCTGGCTTGAACATTATTACACCGATGTTCCACTGTTGCAATCTAAGATCAAATCGTTAGAGGAATGGGTGAAAGTGTTGTCGAAGGAGAACGACAGGCTACAATCCAACGAGAAGAAACAAAAAACCACCGGTTCAATTGTCTTCAGAAATGTCGAAGCAGAAATGGTCTTTGTCAGTTTAAAGTTATCGTGATCAAATCATTTTCTTACTTCCCAGGTATGTGTTTCAATATTGATTTTGTTTTATGAGTTGGTTTGAACTAATGTAACCGATTGGAGTTGTTTTCAATTAGCTCTGTTCGTTTTAATAGATTTAAAATGATTTTGTTATAGTGGGATCACTAAAAACGATTTCGTTGTGAATCATGTACAGTAGATTCGTTTTTCTAAAATCAAATATAGCTATGATTTGGTTAATGCGATTTTATTGTCCTCAGTTTAGGGTATTCGATTGGGTTCGCTTTCGATTAGTTCTATTTGTTTTTAATAGATTCAAAGCAATCCTATTGACTTCGATTTACCAGAAATGAGTCTGTTTTATTTTTGAATGAATATTTTCTCTTTGGATTATCCGACCTGTACAGGAGATTTATTTTCTAAAATCAGACACAGCTATGTTTGGATTGATACGATTTTGTTGTTTTTGGATTGTGTCGGCTCTGAGTTAGTTCAATTTATTCCTTATGGTTTGATTTTGAAACGATTCAGTATGCTTCAATTGACATGATCCTTTATGTATGCAATACATCAATATCAGTGATTGGTTTGATAAATATAATGTAATCTATTAAATCGAAAAAACAACTCTGTTAGTTTTGGATTTAAAAACGATTTTGTTAATGGCCGAGTCGACATAAATTATTGCATGAAAAATTTACTTGATCGGTTATAGTTTGTGTCGATTGAAATTGATTCATGAAAATGATTTCATTGGTTTCGATTTTTAAAACGATTCTGTCTGCTCCGAATTGGAAATAAAAGTTGTGTGATGGATCGTACATATCCTGTTATCATTTGATTGATTCAATTACAATTTCATCTGTTTCAAATTGGCATAAAAATTTGGTTACTTCTGGCATGAGCGATTTGCTTTGTTTTGATTTAATGATTAAAGATTTGGTTTAATAAGTTGAATATATTTTTGTTAGCATTTCATTGATTTAAAACGATTATGTTTTCAAATTAGACCAGCTACAGAATCGTAAGATTCTGTAGCTAGTCTTAAAATTTAGACTTTTGTTAATTTTATCAATAAAATATCCTCTAAACTTGTCTATTCTTGTCCACTTTCAGGTGCATACGAATTACAATGATCAATTGGGCATGGTGTGGAAGTTTAGGAGATACTTTAGATATAGTTTTGTTTTAGGTTGTTAGCTTGATTCAGAAATAGAGACTTGGAATATTATCCCCAGATTTTTGTAAACTGTTTTGATGATTCCCACAGGGATATTTTACCCTGTGGTCTTTATATGCTCATTTAATTTTTGTAAGGAACCCATCATCATCACTGTTGGGAGAACAGACTATGGATTTATGATGATACAAGCTTGGATGAAAGTGGATGTCTTGTAACAGCTTTAACTTTCAATATATCAAACTTTTATTTCAAGTTTTCTTCATATCAATTTGCAATTTATTATTGACTACTTTAGCTATCGTAATTCGTTGCAGGTCGATTTGATTTGGTTTATGTGTTATCCATATCTGATCTCTCTTATTTAAAAAAAGAGTACAAAATTTACTTTGTTTCAATTTAATGAACTAAATATTTATCTTCTTCGTTAAATGAATCATTTTGTACAAATCTTTGCAAACAGATTTATCTAAATGTGATGATTTGTAAATTATAAGATTGCTGTAATTTTTTTTGTCTTGTTTGTCCCGCCATTTATATTTTAAGATCACAACTGCTTCCTGTTTATGAGAAGCTTGTGGAGAATTTGGTGCGGGTTTCCTCCCTCCGAACAACTAAATCAACTATTGCATATAGGACAAACCTGAAGTGTTACTTCAGGTAAGTTTGCTATTTGTTATTTAATAGTTAATTTATTAGTGTTATTTAAGTCGTTTAGATAGATATATACAGTTAGAGTTATTATTTTAGTTTTTTAGCTTAGATAGTTTTTATTTAATTTCTTTCTTATAAAAGATTATAAAAATAAAAAATAATAGTTTTGTTGTCATAGGACAGTTTACAAATGATTTTCGCAGGTTTTCATTTAAAATCTGTAATTTGTTAATATTGTGTATTTGTGAGTAAGATTTAATTCTTTTAATAAGTGAACATTTAATTTCATAGAATTATTGCTGTATAATATTAGGTAATAAACTGTATATATGTACTTCATATTTGTTTATTAGTTTGCTTTAATTATTATTTTCATTTAGATTAGTTCCTTTAGTTAGTTTTCTTTCGTTTTCCTAGGAATTAGATCGACCAACAGAGCCGCTAAACCCGTCATGGTGGATCATACCAAACATCTTGTGTTATTTAGACAACCCTGGACTGGATCCACTCTTCCAGTTGGCGAGCATTCAATTTCTCCCATCAACAAATGGCGCTAGAAGGAGGGTCTGGAATTTATTAATGGCACGAGGCGGTCGTAAGACTCCTCCACCACCTAATAGCTCACCTATAGTGACAAGAAGTCATTCGAACAATAACATCCCCCCTCAAACAACAACCACATCAAACGACAATCTATGGATCACAGTTGATCCAACAACCCCTAATCCTACAGGTGGTGACATACAAGAGATTGCCCGCCAATCTCTCTTAAGAACACATAGTGCCTTAGTCTGTTTAAGGAAACCAAATCGACCTTTGGACCAACCTTTAGATTTCTCTGATATCAGAGAACAACTCGGAGGCACTAACCTCACTGTGAACCCTATAGATCCAATCCTCACTCCTGCTACAGGGGGATCTGGAATACCACCCTCACCACCTCCATCATCTCCTTCTTCTTCGGGAGAAGAATCTTCTTATGAAGGCAGTTCCCCTTCTCAGTCTTCCACACTACCTACACCAATGGCCAACCAGAAAAATCCTGCCAGACCTTGGCTCGACCAGGATGCAGTAGTCGTACCTGGGGCTCAACATCCCTTACCCAAACATCTGGAGAAGTGGCTTCCCAAGATTGACCTTGACTCTAAACAGATTTCCGAAGATCACATTAAAAATTTTATGTTAGCCATAAGACTCCACAATGTCGAGCATGAAGACGTAGTCTGTAGGTTGTTCCCCTACACTTTCGAGGGCAATGCATCTACTTGGTACTTTTCCCAGCAACCCCATACCATCGTGTCTTGGGAAAAGTTTGAATCCTACTTTTTGGAAAAGTTTGGAGATGATAAAACCCCAGAAGTCCTAGTCATGGAGATTTCTAGCTTAAGAATGAACCCAAAAGAGAAAATTAAAGACTTTAATCAAAGATTCTTAATACTTAAGAACCGAATCCCTACGGATTCCATGCTTGCCAAGAATCTTATCATAGAATACTATACTAAAGCCTTGCATCAAAGTATAGCTATTTGGGCTAAACGATCTAAGAAAGCCACATTGTTAGAGGCCTTTGAAGAGGCCATCTAGATTGAAAAAGACATCCTTAGTTTAAAAGACACTACTAGCAACGAGACAGAGACTAGTTCTTCTTCCAAAAAGAAGATCGAAATCCTCCCTAGACTTGCTCAAAATAAAACACAACCTGAAAGCTCTGATTTAGAAAATCTAACTAAAGTCGTTCAAAAACTATCAAATCAAGTCATAGATTTGAAAAGGATGGCTGAAGAAGCTTCTTCGAGCAAAGGGCCTTAGAAACCCCCGTTTAGGAAGCCTTTTCCCACCAACTGACCTAATCCAACTATCGAGGGCCTTAATATAGAAAGTCTGCAATTCTCCCTTCAAATGATTTTAGAAGCCCAGGCTAACTTGACGCCTCATGAGATTCCTGAGGAGGTAGTTGAACAAGAGACAATTCAAGAAGAAGAATCTTCTCCAAACATTTTTGGACACTTCTCGGATAGTATCTTTCAAGCTAACTTCGAGACAGTGCATCCCTATAATACTAGGAGTAAGACAACAAACAAACCTTCTTTCGAAAACGCTACGACTTTGCCCCCAAAGAAATCTAAACTAGATGAGACTAAAAAGAGTCATGTAAACCCCAACTTAGATTATGATTTAGTTGAAGACCTTAAAAATTTAAGCGCTAACATTTTTGTTTATGAGTTATTAAAATTTCCATTTCTGCTACAAAAAATGTTACAGAACATTGCAGAAAATAGCAAAAATGGTAATTCAAACAAGGTTGTTCAGAACAAAGCTCCTCAGAAGACTCTGCGAAGAGAAATCCTGATCCTCATGATAAAGGAATCCTTCCCGTAAATAATGTAAATAATGTAGATAAATTAGTTTTAGAGACTGCGAGTAAAAAGCCACAAACTACCACCCTTAGTACTCGTAGAAATGTGCCTCCATTTTTGTTAACTTTCGAAATCTTTAATAGAAACGTGCACAATTGTATGGTAGACTCAGGAGCTTCATCCAATGTGATGCCATGGTATGTATGTCAGAAGATTAATGCTCAATTTGAACCATCCACTTTAAAAATCATCCAACTTGATCGAACTAGTGTAAAAGTCATAGGAGAATTAAGGAATGTGCTTATAAGATTATTGTCTAACCCCAAAGTTCATCAAGTTATTGATATTATTGTTGTGGATATTCCAGAAGTGTATGGTTTGTTTTTAAGTAGGGACTGGTCGGAGCAGCTACACGACTATTTCGCGACAGATTGGTCTCACCTGTGGCTTCTAGAGAACGGAAAGCCCAACAAAATCAAGGTAAATCGTGAACGCTACCTTAAGTTCACGGTCACAGATTTGAATGATCCCAATGAACCATTTACACCTTCTGTCGATTCGCCCAAAATACAAGGGATGGATACCTTTTTCGGCAATTTCATGGCCGATACTTCAGTTGTCACCAATCCAGAACAAAAGTCCAAGATTGTAGCATATGTGCAGCCAACAACTTCTACACAATGGTCTCATGCACCCGATAAAAATCAAATTTGGTCTCTTTACTTTGACGGGACAAAGTCCAAGGAAGGAGCTGGTGTAGGCTGCATCATTATTGATCTGGTAGGTAAGAAAGCCTTGATTTCATGTAGATTAGAATTTGAATGTACTAACAACACAAAAAAATACGAGGCTTTATTGCAGGGCCTCGGAAAAGATTTAGATTTGAACATTCAAAACTTGGCTGTCTTTTGCGATTCAGAAATCGTGGTAAGACAGGTAAGAGATTCTATCCACTGTCTATCTTCGCATCTTAAAAGCTACCAATCCGAGGTATGGAATTTAATGAATAAATTTCTTGCTTTCAATATAAATTATTTTCCTAGATTGAATAATGTTGAAGCCGATCTATTAGCTAAAATAGCTTCCAAACTCTTTCCTATAGAAGGCTTGTCTTCGGATGCATTCTCCGTCGAACTGTTGTTTTGGCCATCCGTACCCGACAACATCACAAATTGGAGAGTCTTCAATGACGATCAGAAGATTATTAGCTTCCTGCATATGGAAGAAAATTTTCAAGGCACAGTGATAGACGAATGCACTCACGATGACAATTTGGGTGATTTCACGGTAATACCATATCCGAGAACTCCTAAATCTTCATCGGACATGGTAAATTCGATCCCTAAATATGTAGTTAGATTAGAGAAATTTTATGATCTTCAAGATAAATTCAAAAAATCGGTCAATTGTAAAACCAATAGTTCCTCGTTATCATATGAAAAAGTAAACTTAAGATCTAATGACAATCTGCAGTGCATTAATTTAGGCATGGGGTGTTCTGAACAAGAAAAATCCATATTCATTAAATTGTTTAAAGAATTTAAGGATGTTTTTGCATGGACGTATGATGACCTTAAAACTTTCGACCCCAACATCATACAACACGTCATTCCTATGAAACCCCAAACCTTTCCCTTTCAAAAAAAAGTAAGAAAAATGCACCCTAAGCTCGAACCGACCGTCAAAAAAGAATTAAATAAACTCATAAATGCTAAGATAATTTTCCCAGTTAGGCACACTCAATGGGTTTCTAACCTTGTCCCTGTCCAGAAGAAAAGTGGGGAAATCCGACTTTGCGTCGATTTTCGAAACCTTAATAGAGTGTCTGATAAAGACAACTATCCTGTCCCACCCATGGAACAGATCCTTCAACAGGTATCTGGTTCTGAAAGGCTATCCTTATTGGATGGTTTCTCAGGGTACAACCAAGTTCTGATGTCTCCTCCAGACCAACTTAAAACTACCTTCCGCACTCCATGGGACACCTACGCTTACAGGAAAATGCCCTTTGGATTAATTAATGCCAGTGCTACTTTCTAGAGAGCGATGGAAATCGCTTTCCGAGGCTTAATCAATCAATCCTTCGTAGTTTACTTAGATGATGTTACTGTATTTTCTAAAAACAATACCGATCATCTAGCTCATTTAAGAGTCGTTCTACAACGATGTCGTAAATACGACATTTCCTTGAATCCTAAAAAATCTATCTTCGCAGTAGAACAAGGTAAACTCTTAGGATTTATTGTGTCAATCAAAGGGATGATTATCGATCCTGAAAGGACTGAAGTCATCTCGAAACTTCCCCCTCCAACATCCAAAAATTCTATGTAGTCTTTCTTAGGCCAGATAAACTTCGTCAGGAGATTTGTCCCCAGTTTCTCCAAAATGGTCAGACCTTTACAAAATTTAATTAATAAAGACGCACAATATCACTGGGGACCCTTAGAAAATCAAGATTTTAATGCAATTAAAAAGTCCATAATAGACGCTCCTTCTCTCATGAGCCCCGACTTTTTGCAAGATTTCACACTCTACACATTTGCTTTTGACCGTTCCTATGCGGCAGTCCTAACTCAAAAGAACGTTGAAAACAATGAAGTACCCATTGCCTTTATGAGCTCTTCTTTCAAAGGCACTGAACTTAATTACCCAACGGTAGATCAGCAATCTTACGCTGTTTTCAAAGAAGTCAAGCATTTCCGGTCTTATCTTTTGAAGTCTAGGACAAAAGTTATTGTCCCTTACCCAGCCGTTAGGAACCTGTTAGTGCAGAAAGAACTAGGTGAAAAGAGGGTGAACTGGGTTACCTCCTTACATGAGTACGACATAGAAATTACCCTAGATCAGATAGTGAGAGGCCAAGAGTTATGCAAGTTAGTTGTTGACTCAACAGCAGGGCAGCAAGAAGAAAACAATAGGTCAAACCTAGGACAACACAATCAAAATGCAATCTGTTGTACACAAAACTCTGTCAGTCCGTGGTACAACGATATAAAATTCTGTCTTGAACATGGGTCAGCTCCCCGTCACCTGGATCCCACTAAAAGAAGAGCATTAAGATTAAATTCTACCTCCTTTCATTTGGTTAATGGTATTCTGTTTCATCAAAATTTTTATGGCGTACTGATGCGCTGTCTTGAGAAAGACAAAGCAAAAAAAGTCTTGCTAGAATTGCATGTAGGAGAAGCTGGTGGGCATTTCGGTGGAGACACCACTTCCCATAAAGTTTTGAGAGCCAGTTATTACTGGCCCACACTTTTTAGAGATGCCCATGCCTTGTGTCATGAGTGTATTATTTTTCAAAAAACATCAGGGCGGTTACAGAAACCAGCCTTTCCTTTGCATCCTGTTTCAGTAGACTCTCCTTTTCAGTAGTGGGGCCTTGATATTATAGGTCCAATCAATCCACCATCCTCACAGCAACATAAGTTTATCATAACAACCACATATTACTTTACCAGGTGGTCTGAAGCTACCGCATTAAGAACTGTGAATACCAGTCAGGTTATTGCCTTTTTAAATTTGAATATTATCAATCGTTTTGGTATCCCTGACTGTTTAGTATTCGATAACGCTTCTTACTTTTTTTCTCTTGAGATGAGAGAGTTCGCTTTAGAAAAAGGAATTAAACTAAAGTATTATGCTAGCTACTACCCTTAGGGAAATGTATTGGTAGAATCAACAAATAAGAATCTGATTAAAATTATCAAGAGAATGGTATCTGAGAATCACAAAAAATGGCATAATGCACTGTTAAACACAATTTGGGCTGATAGGGTAACACTGAAAATTGTTGTAGGTAACTCTCCCTTCTTTCTCGTCTATGGCAGAGAAGCAATTCTTCCACCACATATCCTTCTTCCCTCACTACAGCTATTGCAGAAAATACAAGAAGAAGACTATCCCCCTTTGGAAAAATGAATTAATGCCTTAATGAAGCTAGAAGAGGTGAGAGCTCAAGCTAAATGTAGGGTAGATCAACATCAACTAGTGGTTAAAAGCTGGTTTGATTCCAACTCTACCTTTGATAGTAACTTCAAAGTAGGTGATATTGTCTTGAAATGGGACAAACTGCATGAGGGAAAGGGAGAGCACATGAAATTTCAAAACTTATGGCTTGGACCATTTTTAATCGCTGAGAAATTGGGTCCCAGTTCTTTCCGATTGTAGAATATAGAGGGGAAGCCTGACACCTATCCGGTGAATGGACAAGCTCTGAAAAGATATTTCTCTTGATGACAACCCTTTGTATACTATGTACATATTTTTCTTTTGTTTGCTGTTTTGATTTTGATTTTTCCTTGCGCTTATCATTTTTTGTTTTTGGAAATACACATACCTAATTTTGGAACTATTCATACAAGGAAAACAAAAAATTCTTTCACTAAAACGACTGCTGAAAAATTGTGTAAACATCAATTGTATACTTCTTAAATTTACATCTGTGTCGGCAAAAACTGTTGTTTGAAAGAAGCTAACTGATTTCGATTTGTAAGTAAAGCCTGTCACGATCATCTATTATCTTCTTACGCTGTACCTGTTCCTTAAGAGAATGACTCAAAAGATGTCTCCTTGCCTTAGAAGGTTGGTTTTGTATATAAACCATCTCTGTATCTTAATGAAGGACAGTTCTAAAAAAAATACAATTCTGTTGAGGTCTATAAAAAAATATGTTAAAATTTTCAGCGTCACCCCGCTCAACTATATATCTTTAAAAAAAAAAAAAAAAAAATCATTAAAAGAGCTGTGGGAAGTGCTTGTAAACCCGCTAGAATGCTGAACAGGTTTGCTGGCAGCGGGTAAATGCATGCATGACACCAAGACAACTTCACTGGGGTATTGAACAGGCCCGCTGGCAGTGAAGCAATGTCGAGTATATGAAAATTTGCAAATATGAAACCTCTGACCTTAAAATGTCCTTTATTATGATCTGGAACTTCTTGGCAGGATACAGATATCAGAGTGGGTTAAATGGCAACCCTGTCGAGGCTATGGACGCCTGCTGGCAGCAGTGGCCCTGTCAGCAGTATTGGAGATTTTATCTTTAATATCGTGGATCGCTTGTCTTAAGACTGCTATCAGTTTCCATCCTTTAAACACTGCTGAAATATTTGATTAATGATGATGTTTAAACAATTTTCTGGTTATTTCTGTGGAATTATTCTTGTTATCTTAATCTGAATTTTTGCTTTTGGTAGTGATAACTGCTTCTACCAGTGTGTCACCATTGTTGGCAGCCATTTCACATTTTATCCTATCCTTATAAAGCTGCCTACACCAGTGTTTTGCAACCCTTGATTTTCATCGCAATGTTTGAATAAACATAACACTATTATTTCGCGCATTCGCACACCTGCCTTTGTTCTCATTTTCACGACTGCAAGCGTGAAAACTTTGATTTCGAGGTCATGTCAATGGAATTAAAATCATCACTGGATTATTATGGTCACTCTTGTCTATGTGTTCATTGCATTTCCAATTTAATTATAGTTTCACAGTTGGCAAGACTCCAAGATCTTTACAGTTGGATGATAGTATAATGACTGTCATTGAGTCCTTAATACATTGGTGGTTTGATGTTCTATAGTCTTTCATCGATTTGCTTGACACAATGGTTTCATGAAAACACATTGACGTTGTGGTTAGACCCTTGGTGTAATCATTTCATACAACACATATTTGTTATGATTGAACCCTTGGTGTTGATTTCGAATCATTGTTTTGATTTTAAAACTAGGCAAACACTATGCTTATGAAAATTTTTGGGTCGACTTACCATAGATTTCATTAATTGTTTGAATGGCATTGTTTTTAACATATGAAATAGTGATTTGAATCACCATATACGTCGTCGTTTGTACATTGGTAAATGACTGTTTTGCATGGGTTGATTTCATTCCACCACCCTCGCACACTCGGGCCTTAATGCCTCCCTCCTAGACCGGGTTACCTCTGTTGGTTTTTGGGGAAGTCTGTGAGCTATTCGATCCTACGAATACCCTGTCCAAACCCTTGCTCGTTCACCCGACTCACTGTGTGCTCCCGTCTATGGCACCTGTGGTGCGCATAGAGCCAAATGGTAGCCAAAAACTCCTACTGTTCGACAATGCTCGTAAGGATTTGGAAAATGGTGGCTTTTTGGTGTTTATCCAAAGGTTTGAGGGTTTCAACCTTTTGGTTGCCCAACAATTTTCACTCACCGTCGACGGATGTAGGGCTAAGGTTGGAGACATACAAATCGAGCTAAATGAGGAATTCTTAAGCTCAACTACAGGACTACCAGCTACAGGGAAAAGGTGGTTTAAAAATTCCAAAGTAGACGAGGTGTCGTGGCTGCTCCTATTCACATCAAGGAATATTGTTTCCTGTGATAGAGGTATGCCTATCACTACCCTCAAACCCAGGTGGCACGATCTTTTAGTGATTGTTAAACAATTTGTGACCTGCAAAGGTCATTATGGCTTGGTATTTTTGTATCATCTTCGGTTATTGATGAATTTTATAGGCTACCCTATGAATATGCCACATTATCTCTTGCGTAGTCTGTACAAGATGTCCAAAATATTCAAGCGTGAGAAGGTTGATAGCAGCCTTTTCCATCACTGCTTGATCAAACTCATCATCGTCCACCATTTGAGCCTTGGTGGTGACTGTTGGCAAGCCTTCCTATCAAGGAATGGCTTTGCCACTCCCGATTCTATCGAAGTGGACAAGGTTGTGGTTACTAAGACATTTGTTGGACCAACTGTGCCTCTTCATATCCTTCTACCCCCTATCAAACTCTCGAATTGCCCCGACATGGACCTACCCGATACCATGGCTGACCCGTGTGCTAAAGACAATACTAAGGTCATTAAGAAGCCTTGAGGAAGAAAGGCGAAGGTGATACTGCTGTCAACAGTAAGGGAAATAAAAATGCTCGATGGATATCAAGATGTGCTAGGAACAAACCCAAGCAAAACGTTGACCAGAAGCCAATAGTGCTGAGTGAGGACTCGGACTTCGAAATTGAACGATTCTTGACTGAGGAATACCCCTATTCTCATGGCTTATGCTCTATGGAACCTTATGACTATGTATCCAACTTACCTTCGTGCCTCAAGAATGACCCTAACTACCTGGGAATCAAGTTGCACAAGGAAACCCCTGGTAACTTGAACAAACCCTCGCCTGTGGTGCCAAAGCCCGATCAATCACCATGTACCCAATGTAATTCTTGGCTCGAATGTTATTACACCGATGTTCCCCTATTGCAATCTAAGATAAAATCGTTAGAGGAATGGGTGACAGTGTTGTCGAAGGAGAACGACAATATACAAGCCAACGAGAAGAAACAAAAAACCACCGGTTCAATTGTCTTCAGAAATGTCGAAGCAGGAACGACCTTTGTCAATTCAAAGTTATCGTGATTGAATCATTTTCTTACTGCCAAGGTATGTGTTTCAATATTGATTTTGTTTTATGAGTTGATTTGACCTAATGTAACCGATTGGAGTTGTTTTCAATTAGCTCTGTTCGTTTTAATAGATTTAAAATGATCATGTTATAGTCGGATCACTAAAAACAATTTCGTTGTGAATCATGTACAGTAGATTCATTTTGCTAAAATCAAATATAGCTATGATTTGGTTAATGCGATTTTATTGTCCTCAGTTTAGGGTATTCGATTGGGTTCGCTTTCGATTAGTTCTATTTGTTTTTAATAGATTCAAAGCAATCCTTTTGACTTCGATTTACCAGAAATGATTCTGTTTTATTTTTGAATGAATATTTTTTCTTTGGATTATCCAACCTGTACAGGAGATTTATTTGCTAAAATCAGACACAGCTATGTATGGATTGATACGATTTTGTTGTTTTTGGATGGTGTCAGCTCTGAGTTAGTTCAATTTATTCCTTATGGTTTGATTTTGAAACGATTATGTATGCTTCAATTGGCATGATCCTTTACGTATATAATAGATCAATATCAGTGATTGGTTTGATAAATATAATGTAATCTATTAAATAAAAAAAACAACTCTGTTAGTTTTGGATTTAAAAACGATTTTGTTAATGGCTGAGTCGACATAAATTATTGCATGAAAAATTTACTTGATCAGTTACAGTTTGTGTCGATTGAAATTGATTCATGAAAATGATTTCATTGGTTTCAATTTTTAAAACGATTCTGTCTACTCCAAATTGAGAATAAAAGTTGTGTGATAGATTGTACATATCCTGTTATCATTTGATTGATTCAATTACAATTTCATCTGTTTCAAATTGGCATAAAAATTTGGTTACTTCTGGCATGAGCGATTTTCTTTGTTTCAATTTAATGATTAAATATTTGGTTTAATAAGTTGAATATATTTATGTTAGCATTTCATTGATTTAAAACGATTCTGTTTTCAAATTAGACCAGCTACAGAATCGCAAGATTCTGTAGCTAGTCTTAAAATTTAGATTTTTGTTAATTTTATGAATAAAATATCCTCTAAACTTGTCTATTCTTGTCCACTTTCAGGTGCATACGAATTAAAATGATCAATTGGGCATGTTGCGGTAGTTTAGAAGATACTTTAGATATATTTTTGTTTTAGGTTGTTAGCTTGAGTCAGAAATAAAGACTTAGGATATTATCCCCAGATTTTTGTAAACTGTTTTGATGATTCCCACAGGGATATTTTACCTTGTGGTCTTTATAAGCTCATTTATTTTTTGTAAGGAACCCATCATCATCATTGTTGGGAGAACAACCTATGGATTTATGATGATACAAGCTTGGATGAAAGTGGATGTCTTGTAACAGCTTTAGCTTTCAATATATCAAACTTTTATTTCAAGTTTTCTTCATATCAGTTTGCAATTAATTATTGACTACTTTAGCTATCGTAATTTGTTGTAGGTCGATGTGATTTGGTTTATTTGTTATCCATATCTGATCTCTCTTATTTAAATAAAAAAGTACAACATTTACTTTGTTTCAATTTAATGAACTAAAGATTTATCTTCTTCGTTAAATGAATCATTTTGTACAAATCTTTGCAAACAGATTTATCTAAATGTGATGATTTGTAAATTATAAGATTGCTGTAATTTTTTATGTCTTGTTTGTCCTGTCATTTATATTTGAAGAGCACAACTACTTCTTGTTTACGAGAAGCTTGTGGAGAATCTGGTGCAGGTTTCCTCCCTCCGAACAACTAAATCAATTATTGCATACAGGACAAACCTGAAGCGTTACTTCAGGTCAGTTTGCTATTTGTTATTTAATAGTTAATTTATTAGTGTTATTTAAGTAGCTTAGATAGATATATACAGTTAGAATTATTATTTTAGTTGCTTAGCTTAGATAGTTTTTATTTAATTTCTTTCTTATAAAAGATTATAAAAATAAAAAATAATAGTTTTGCTGTCATAGGATAGTTTACAAATGATTTTCGCAGGTTTTCATTTAAAATATGTAATTTGTTAATATTGTGTATTTGTGAGTAAGATTTAATTCCGTTAATAAGTGAACATTTAATTTCATAGAATTATTGCTATATAATATTAGGTAATAAACTATATATATGTACTTCAGATTTGTTTATTGGTTTTCTTTAATTATTATTTTCGTTTAGATTAGTTCCTTTAGTTAGCTTTCTTTCGTTTTCCTAGGACTTAGATCGGCCAACGGAGCCGCTAAACCCGTTAGGGTGGATCATCCCAAATGGCTTGGGTTATTTAGACAACCCTGGACCGGATCCACTCTTCCAGTTGGCGAGCGTTCAATTTTGCCTGTCAACAGGACCTAAAACTTTGATTGATGGGAATTGAGGAAGAAGAAACTTTGTGCAAAAGAAAGCTCTGTGCGTAGATCTGTTTCCCTAGTGCGCAACTTTTTACTCGACCTATGAAACTTTGTGCTAGGGATAAGGTCAGATTTGAAGAGAGGAAGATCAGATCTGGAGAAAAGAAGCAAGATCTGAACGCTCTATGATCTGAGAAAAGTAAAAGTGGAAATTTCTGAAAGAAAGAGGTCAGATCTACAGAAAAGAGGTAAGATCTGTAAGCTCTATTCTCTAATAAAGGTAAGAATAGTTAAAAGTTCTTAGATATGGAGGTTTTGTACCCTGTAGAAGTAAGATAAGTAAAATTTTTTGTTTCTAGAGCATGAATCTAGGTATTTTTGATAGATTCTATCCTAGCTTAAAAGCTAGGGAATTAATTGATGAAATAAAGTTTGATATGAATAGATCTGATAAGTATAATGATAGATATGTTATACCTATGCATAGAAAGAATTTCTGGACTAACAAATGGATGCAGGATCCTAGAAATAATTTTTTGTGAGTTAGCGATCACGATTCTAATGCGCAATATAGAAGAGGTTGGGGATCATTTAAAAGAAAGCGAGGATTAATCCTATGTTACAGTTGCAGAAAACCAGGACATCTAGCTAAGGAATGCCCTAGTGGAAGACCTAGTTGTATTTGTTGCAAATCTATGGACCATGAGGTATTGGATTGCCCTAGAATGATCGCTAAGCTTGAAAGGATAAATCCAAATCAAGAAGACCATAAGGAAGATCATAAAAAGGAAGAAACCCAGCAAGAATTAGAGAAAGTATTAATACAGATGAAATAAACCTTGAAGGAACATAAAGATGTCCGATTGCCAGAGATCTTTAAAGAATAGGAGAAAGTCGAAGAAAGAATAGGGGACTTCGACATTGACTGTATTCTTGATGAAGAAACAAAAGTGAACATTATTCCAGAAAGAACATGGGAAGCGATAGGGAAGCCTTCCATGATTCCTTCATTGGGAGGAATAGGACTATTCAAAGGAAAATTGATGATGTTATGTGAAAAACTCGCTCAGATACCTATGATAGTCAATGGAGCTTCAAAAAAATAATATTTTGAGATTATCAAATCCATTTAGGAAAACATCCTGTTTACTATGCTACTCAAAAAACCTTGGATTGAAAGAGATCAAACCAGAAAGAAGGAAAAATAAGAGGTTTTAGAACAACAGAGACAAGAGTTAAAAGATTTCATGACTAAAAGGATCGCACAATTGATAGCAGAAGAGGAGAACCATTCGAATCCATATGACATGAGAAGCCCATATGTCGAGGCCAAAGCTACACAAAATGTTGAAATTTCTACCCCAGACAAAGAAGAAGTGATATACCTAAACCCTAAGAGAGAATCTCACCAACACGAAGTGACTATGTCCAAGGAAAATAAGAATCAAAATGGGAAGAGAATCACCAAGACGAAGCTCACTGGAAAGATTGCTAGAAATCTAAGTAAGAAGAAGGATAAGATTGAAAAATTACAAAAGATCCAAGAGGGTACTTCGCAGCAAGACACTTTGCAGAATTAGAGCTTCGTCGGGATATCAGAACAATGACATATGCCACTTCGCCGAGGTGAAGTAATATAGCCGTTGGAAGCCAATATAACCATTCGACTGCCATTTCGAATGGGTCAGAAAGCATTTATGGCTCATCACTAGACCATTAGACCGTGCCATAATGGATAGAACATAAGTTAATGCAGCCTCATACCCGTTACAAGCAGACCATTGCTAAGTTTCCCTACTTAGTTCGTCACACCACGCACCAAGAATACTTTTTTCTAAGTGAGAATTTGAGCTTGAAACCTAAGATTAATTCACCCTGTGATCATTGCCTTGTTCCCATACCATTCACTATAGTCTCTGAATTCATTTCACACCTGAGCTAGTTGACCCAAGCTTGTATGTCGGACGAGCTCAACGATGCTAAGAAAGTAGTTGAAGAAGTTTTGATTAACTTAATGACTGAGAGAGTCATGTCAGAGCGAGGATTATCTATAGGATTCCAAGCATCATCAACGAGAGGACTCTAGGCCTCCCCTTCCACTGCTCGTGCTGGTCTATCCCGGCTGACCGATGAGAAATGAACCAAGCATAGGGATGACATCGCAAATGCCAAGATTATCCCACGCATTTTACCTACTTACTTACCACCTCTAAGTGGTGCCATCAACCATGACAGTGTACCTCGAGACTTCGAGTACACTTTGATCATCGCGTAACTTCCGAAAGGAGTGCACGCATTTCGTGTTGACCAGGATAAGCTCGCAGCACTAAAATTTAGCGATTTTAACCTTGGAGATCATAAAGTTTACATCATGTTAGACTCACATAAGTACTTGAACAGGAACAAAGGAAATAATTCTAAGATTGTCCCACAGTCATGGACCTAGAACCTTGTGCAGTCCACACTACTTAATGTAATGAAGATCTCGCACTTTGGAAAACACCAGGAAGTCAACGCATGCGTCAAGTTGTTGTTTTCCTGCTACCACAGAGGATACTTATGGTTGGACTGCTGCATCACTGTGTATCCGACCTTGATCAATCAGATCACAAGACTTAGTATCCAAGGCCCTGACCCACAGGATTTTTACCTTGGAAAGACCTTAGACCGAGAACTAGCGCAGAAGATAAAAGAAACTTATGGTGATGTCGAAAAAGGCACACGAGGCTACAAGGTAGCCTCTATCTAGAGTGGCACAGTGTGCCTTTCCTGTTAGTTGATCATAGGAAAGCTAGTTCACAAGAATAGACCAACACAACTGACTGGATTCGTAGTTGACCTCACAGGGAAGTGCACCAAGGGACTATAGATGAACTGGGCGCAGTACCTTGTACTCCAGCTAGAGATTTATTGCAAAGAAGTGCAAGACCAAGGGTATGAGTTCCACTTTAGTTGGTTGCTCATACTAATTGCTTTCATTGCCTGGGATGTACCAGAAGGTGCCACTTTCACAGAGATCGAACCCTTCGAACCACTGGATGCGAAGTTTCGTACGCTGTGGTAATTCAACAACATGAAAAAGCAGTGGAAGTCCAATGTCGTCTTCCATGCCTATTACAACTAATTGAAGAATGCAATCTAGTCTACACGACACCTCACCCCAAACACACTACACAGGTTTAGACCTTTGATAAAATTCAGCATGGACCTCCACTTCACCTATAGCACAACGCACATTGATGAGAACAAACAACAACTCCAATCATAATACAAGTTGACAGAAGAAGACTTGGATCAGATTACCAAGGAATGGTCGGTGGACCTCCTTGTTGCAGCGAAATCCATAGAAATGTCTGATGTGGATAGTCTTGAAGCTATGCCCGATACACCTGGACCAAGAAATACTAAGAAGGATGACGAATTTCAATATGTCCATAGCACATCCACGAAGACTACTTCGATCTCACCTGCGCAGGGAGGAGATGGTGAAGAACTAGGTGGCACAAAAGTTGAGCAAAACAAAGGTAAGGTTACTCCGCCTAGAGAGGAGGAGGATCTTGTTGAAAAGTCAACAAGAAACATGTGTCTAATTTACTTTTACCTTAATTAAATTAGACAATAAATATTAATCTATTATCTCATTCATAACTGAGTGATTTGGAATTGTAACAGAATTATAAGTGTAGTTAAGTGAGTTAATATCAGTTGTACTAGTTGTAACTAAACATGCACT
>JASDQU010014780.1:128170-141629 GCA_032191745.1 Picea mariana | reverse complement strand
TGGAATTGTAACAGAATTATAAGTGTAGTTAAGTGAGTTAATATCAGTTGTACTAGTTGTAACTAAACATGCACTAGTGAGAGTTCAGTTAATCAGTGAACTCACATGCAACTGAAGATTCACCACGGTTAACTACATGCATGTCAGTTCCAATGGAGATCTAGTTGAGATAACAAGTGAAAGGGGCAGTTTGGCTATCAGTTCTGATTTGTTCACACATGCAGTGAATATGATTATGAGCATGTGCAAATGAGGCAAATGTATTCATTCAATTCATTGTGATAATTCGGATTGCAGAGATTGTGCAGAGGAGGCAGGCTGTCTAGACACAGAAATTGGCGCATGTATTTGCCAATTTGTGTATGACAGTGTGAGACGATTGTATTGTACTGAGAGCTCTTGGATTAGAGTTTTGTATGAGATTGTTTCATGATTCATGATATACATAATATATGATAGTGGGGTTTTTAGCTTTACGCTTTCCCGGTAAAACTTATGTGTTGTGTGTTATTGATATTTCACTTTGTGCATTGTGGTTGTGATTGTGGTTTAATTTCTTCCGCAATAATAATAGTAGAAGTGATTCTGTATTTAACAAGTGGAGAAAATTGTTAGATCAGGATAATCGCAGGAATACATTAATTTGTATCGAAATTTCTACAGATCCCTCTAATAAAAGGAATATTACCCCACCAAATCCCTCATCCCGAAAGAAAACTAAGGCCACCCGGACTACGTTTAAGACTACCCTCACACTGGACAACTTTGACTTCTTAATTATTGCATTGAATGATGCTTCACTAGAGATTGTAGAAAAGCAAGAAGCAATGCAGGAGGAGGTAATAAACCAAATCAAGGGTGAACTTCAAGAAGTACATCAGGCACTCCAGTATAGCTGAGCAGTTTCTACTGCGCCCTTGACAATTGGAATAGAAGGAACAGGTGATGAGCCCACCCAATTACACCAGATCATCGATAAAGTCGAAGCTCACCTTCGACGAGCTCAAGAAGACACAGTGAAAACCACCCAGGCTTTGACACAAGTACAGAGCACACTGGTAGAACAATAGAGTAAGGCAGAATGGGAATATCTTTCCCTGCAAGTGAAGTGGGATGAGGAAAAAGAACAATTGCAGCAGAGCAAGGACCAGTTGCTAGAAGAGCAGCTTGAAGTACAGGAAAGGGTTCACAAATCACTTCACTCTATGATAGTCATAGAAGTGAAGATTGAAAAACGTGTCCCACAACAGGTGGCACAACTTGACGAAGTAATCCAACAACTTCAACAACGCATCACAGATATGGAACTTCATACCGTGCCCAAGACACCTCAAGAAATAAGAGATCTAAGGGAGGCAACTAACCGCAGCGCAGTTGGTTGATTAAAAACCCTTTCCTTGGAATGCAAGCAATTGAGCTCTAGAAGCACCCAGACTTATGAGAACCTCATAGAGAATCCAGAGTTGTAGGCATTGGAGGCCCAACTCCAAGAAGCAAAGAAACACGTAGATACGCTACAGGCACAGTTGAAGGCCTTGATCCCAGTTGAAAGAATGAAGATATTTCCAAAACAATGCACCGGCCAACAACAGGTACACACGCTACAAAGTAAAGTGATGGAATTCTCCCAATGACTTCAACCAATCCAAGAAAAGGCATGCCAATTGTTCACTGAAGTTGAAATCTAGGGAGCCGAGCTTGAACAGATTGTCATGACCACGAAACAACACCTGGAAGGGCCAGTAAAAGAGGTAGTGATCCAGGAGTTCACTGAGCAAGAGGCTGTCACATTGCAGTAGGACGAAGCATCTCGAGCCAAGATCAAGGCATTCGAGGTGGAATTGATCAGACTAGAGTGACTCGGGACTTGTTGGGGGCTTGTTGGCCCTTAACCAAGTTTTGAGGAACACTTGGTCATAATTGACTATTTTTGGGACTTCAACAGACTGTCGAAGACAAAGCACAAAGAGAAGTGGAAATTGAGGAATCTAGGCCCCCTTTTGGGTCCTTTTTGGGTTTTTGGGAATATGTAATGGAAAAGGGATTCCGGCCCATGGGTTTACCCACGCTTAGGCCCACTTTTGCAATGTATAAATAGAAGGATAGGAAATGTAAGAAGTAGTATATGTGATTGCTTAGTGCAATTGGTAGTGCGTCTATGTGATGTTGAATAAGTGCTCTGTACGAACTGTGTAAGGCTTGCAAGGCTAAGTGCAAGTTATTGTGAGGTTTCTATAGAAAGATAAGTGTTGCAATGCAAGGAAGAAGGATCTAGTGAGCTGCACAAATCTTCTAGCATATGTGAAGCAAGGTTTTGGAGGCTTTGTGCTTGTAACAGATTGAAGACGATAATAAAGAAGAAGATCTTGTGGACGTAGCCCCAGGGTGGGGGTGAACTACGTAAATCAGTGTGTTATGCTCTGTTCTTTGATTCAATGTGTTTATCTTTTCTTATACTCTATTCTTCTTAGATATATATATTTGTTAGATCTGATGTGTGTGAGGATTTTTAGTGTTGATCTACTGGATCTGATCTGGGTTACTATGGTCAAGTGTTCAAATATTGTAGATTTGAGTGTACACCACGATGCTCTGTGTTGTCTGTGAAGTATAATAAGGGTTGAATATTGATGAATGATTGATGCTAAGTGCTATGTAAATGATATAATCACAGGTGTGTGTCTCAGCTAAGGTTGCAGACACCTAAGTCTTGCAACCACCCCTACCTCTACCTCGGGTGAGACTTCATCTGCTTCACAAGTGTTGTCGAAAGGGTCGATAGTTAGGGATTTTTTGGTGTGCTCTTGAGCATTGAACCCTAGGTCTGCACCTTGTGCCAACAAATTTCCTTTGGACAACACTCTTTGTGAAGTTTTTTGTCCATATTCATTAGCAACCTACCCTAAAATAGCCACCACTCTAAACTATTAGAATCCTAACGCAATATCTCTAGGCCTCTCTCCTACTATCCTAAAAACTCACGTCCATCCTCAGGACTATCTACCATTTGATTGTCCTAATCTATTTTTGCAGCCCCAACCTATGTAACGTTGACCTATTTTCATACTAGCTCACCCTAGGATATCTCCCCTTTCATGCCTAGTCCATTATCTCCCTAGCGCAAGGCCATTAACCCTATCTCCTAAACATTTAGACACCCCATGACTACCTACAGAAACCTTTACTGCTGACTGTCCCAAATTCTTAATTTAAAACCCTAGTCCACTTTGACACATCCCTAAAAACAAACTCACATACCTCATAGTCACTCTACCTAAACCACCTTCCAAACTCTCCACCCAAAATCATAGTAAAACCTTCAATTATGACCGTGTGACCATGGTCATTCCTAGCCACATTCAATTTGTTTTTGACAGAGATAATTCATGCGGAACATAACCTACAATCTGCATACACAAGAAACATTAAAAATCTTAACTTGTGTGCATTTGGAGGGGTTACATATCATTTTCATTTGCATATTTAGGACAAGTAGGACTAATACATATTTAATTGAAGTCAAATAGACAGTCCCAACTTCTGATATGTAATGAGTTGAGAAGGAAACTATTGGATTATTGGATTGACAAATATGAAACGTTTTGTGTCTTTGAAAATATTGATGTCTTGAAATTAGTTTGATCAAAGTCATAGATACTTCAAAGAAAATTATTGTTCTCTATTAGGAAATTGTTCATATCATTAAAATTTAGTCATTGATTGATCTTAATAATTTGAATACTTGCATTATTGTTGAGATTGAAAGCATCATCCTCTAGGCATTGTATACAAACACAAACACATGTGGAATTTGCACACTTAAGTGAATATCTTGTTGTCACATACATTTCCTTGAATCATTCATTGAATATCTTTTAGATGAGTTTACATGAAAGAGTGTTTCATTATTTCATTGTATGTAGTTTTTGTCATATCATGGTCTATGTGAAATCTGAGATATTTTCATTCTCTGTTGTTTTCAGAAATAAAGAATCTATGTACACAGGTGAAAGACGGGCCCTCAGTAGGCAAAGTTGCCATTGGTGGGTTGTTTAACCTAGTGAACCATGAAGGAAAACATGTAACAGACCGTGATTTTATGGAAAAGTGGAGACCAATCTATTTTGGCTCTACTCACTATACTCATATTTTCTTGGATGAAATTTAGAAAATGGTTGTTGAAATTGGTAAAATAAGTATGTTATTAACTCTTTCAATAATCTAGATTGAACATTGATTTATCAAGAAATAAAATTATTGTCCTTGCATGAAAAAATGTTATGGGGATATTTGCAAGTAGTAATCATAGTTCATAATTGTTTTTCAGCCTAATTGTATCTGAAAATTGTGAAATATTAAAATTGACTCCAGATAGATTATTTGTATAACTACCAAATGCACATATTTTAAGTTAATACATTTCATAGGATTTTTGTGTTTATTATTAATATGCACATTGTACATAGCTATGAGTTCAATTTTTATTTCCATCTCAATGAGATATGTATTAAAATTGGTCATATGTTGGATGTGACTATCAACCTCCTAGAGCCTGTATCAGGCTTGGGAAGGTTGACTATCTTCTTTACATGTCGTTGTAGCTTCTAAATTTCAGCTTCTTGTTCCCTGGATTTTTATCTTAGGCATTGATTTTCCACATCTAATAGGCATTCCTTCAATTTAATAGTGCCCAAATACTCTGTAAGGGAGGTTTGCTTTTGTGAAAGATCCTCCACCCAATGCTCTAGATTCACCTTCCACAATTTGAGGCTCGATATTAAATCCCCTAGAATGGATTGAGACTCATCACAATGGTGGTTACATCTAGAAATGACAAGGTAAATTGGATCATCAGTATTGAAAAATAGGGGGTTGACTCTAGTGCCAGCTCCCAAGTACATAATGAAAGTGTTGTCTCTCCAAGAAATAACTCCCTGACTATAGAAGGGTGTAATCTTGGTAACTTAAATAGATCAATAAACTGTGGAGGAAAAATGATAAAATCAGATGACATTTAAACTCACATCCATTTAGAAAGACATGGGTCACTTGAAAGACAAAGGATTTCAACTATGTTGCTCAGAAGATTTTAATCAATGTGTGAAAACATGGAGAAGACTCATTATGCTAGCAAGAAATACCTACACAAAGGCATATCTGAATGGCCAGTAATGATAGGTAAGATACTTCTTCATACTAGCAGAAACATATATAAGATTTGTGTATAGTAGATGGCCAGACATAATAAGTAAATACTTGTAGCTTAAGATTATGAATGCATTGATAGAATGACAACTATCTGGCACTAAGACAAACATAAGAAGCAATGTATATAATTATAATATACCAACAAAGAGATGGGATGACAACCTTTTGTCATTGAGTATACATAAACTTGGAAAGAAGGGATATGAAAGATGAACAAACAAAGTGAAAGAAGATCAATGTCAATATATATTCATGGACATCTCCAAAGGATGAAATGTACAAGTCTTCAAGAATAGAACCACAATTCTTAGACTATTCACCCCCCCTTTGGTGTCTTAGAATTCTTAGGCTTTTATAGCCTTTACATCAAGGTTTCAAGATCCTAATTTAATGGATCTGAAATACCAAAAATAAACATAATCAATTTGATATTTTAGCATAAATGATCCAATCTTATCATCATAAGTCGAATTTCACAACCTGGAGAATTATTTGGCAGCTTGCTGTTGAAAATCAAAGATTTCAAAATCTGTCTTTGATGGCTGGGAGATTTCTGTCAAGAATAACCATGCCATTTGGCTAAATTCCCTTACCATATGCCTTAAAAACTTGATGAAGAGGATGATATAGCTTCTGATAATTATTATCTTTAATTTGAGATCATTCCCACATATTCTAGAAACGAAAAAACATGATATGGGTAGAAAGAAGACTGATCTAGACTCTTCAGAGCTTTCGGCGGCTTACTAGTCGTGTATTTTTCCTTTTAGCTACCGAAAGTCGGAGCTTTTCAGCGGCTTATTACACTGTAAATTTCAAATTTAGACATTGAAAGATAAAATTAACCTTTGGCCTTTTTTTAGAGGTGAAATCCTCATTTTATTGAATTTATGTGAATTTGAGCCTTTCTCAAAACCTCTAAAACTTAAGATTTAAAAATAAAATTATTATCTTTAATTTGAGATCATTCCCACAGATTCTGGAAACGGAAAAATGTGATCTGAGTAGAAAGAATACCGATTTGGACTCTTCAGATCTTTCGACGGCTTACTACTCGTGTATTTTGACATTTAGCCGCCGAAAGTCAGATCTTTTCGGCGGCTCATTAAACTGCAAATTTCACATTTAGCTGCCAAAAGATAAAATTAACCTTTGGCCTATTTTTAGAGGTGAAATCCTCATTTTATTTAATTTATGTGAATTTGAGCCTTTCTCAAAACCTCTAAAACTTTAATATTTAAAAATAACTCTTCTTCCTAATGATCCTCTTATCATGTGATTTGGGAAATATTAGCAAGTGATTTTTTATCGCTAACAGAACCCCAATGTTATTCCTATGTGAATGGCATATTTTTTTTTTTTTAAACCCCAACATTAGTCGCTCTAGCGACTAATAGGTTCGTCGCTTGTTTATCCATTTGGTCACTTGACTAAGTTTTCCAGGGTTGTCTTGGTCGCTCTTGCGACTAATATTAGTCGTTAGAGCAACTAACATTAGTCACTAGACTGACTAATTATGGTCGCTGGAGTGACCAAGGTTATGTTTTCCTTAGAGATGGTAGCAAGGATTGCGACTAAAGTGGGTCGCTAGACCGACTAATCTTGGTGGATGGACCGATGAATGGTAACTTTTCCCTATTGTGTATAGTCTTATTTTCCTGGTCGCTAGATTGATGAAGATCCATGTGTTGTTGCTAGATCGACGAATCGATTCTGACGAAAAAAAAATTCATCTTGGTCACAACAACGACCCTATTCCGACGAAACTTCATCACAAAAACATTCAAATTTAGTAGTGAGTTAATGCAAATAAGGAAGGTGGGTGAGACATTGTCTCCTCCCTTAAATATAAGGCCAGAAAGAGACAAAGCACAGAGGCAGGCTGTCAGTCTAGACTGACAGAGATCGCATCCAACAAGAAGACTGCATAGGTAGTCTGACCAACATCTACATGCACATCCTGACAGAGAATCTCGTCAATGTAAAGCCTTGAATGAATGTATGACATGACCACTTTTCAGGCAGCCCGAGCTAGTTCTAAGTATATGTAGTATTTTTTTCCATTTTGTTAGTATCGATGTTAGAGCTAAGCTCCCAATTGTAAAGTTTTAGCAAGGCCTCTGGTTCTCTGGTTATAGACTGATATTTGAGACTTCTTGTTTAATGGTAGCCAGTCTCTTCCTTACTCTCTCTTATGACTCTTAAAGCCTAGGCATGGATGATCCAATTGGGTGTTGTAATGATTGTATAATGTAGCGTTGACTATATCAATTATTGGAGCATTTTAAGTTTCTTGAAGTTTTCATATTTGAGAGAATCTTATATCTGAGAGTTTTCCTCCAAAGGCTGCTGGAAGACCGGATGCACAGAGAAAACTTTCATTCCTCTCTCGTTTTTCCTCCACCTACTCACCACTATACAAACTTACTGGCCGAAGTTAGATAAAGACCTCACCTAGCTCTGTATTTCCAACCTAGTATTCTGAGTTAAAACGATATTGTTCTGATTTTACTCCCATTTGGTCACCCTTTATAAACAACCTGTGACATATAAACTAATGGGTATCATGATTACTCCTGCTGTAATCCATGAGTGACTTCTGGTGCTAACACATCCTTTAGACGAGCCCCTCGGAGTATGTTTAACGAACCCTAAGAAGGAGTGGTTTGATCCCATATGGGCCTATGGATGTTTGTTTTATGAGTCCAAAGAAAGAAAACTCAAGGGTTTTTCATTTTTAGAGAGTCTGAAAAACACTTAAAGGAAACTCCAAAATGTCCTTTTTCATAAAATAGCCTGATGAGACCGAAAAAGAGATAATCTACTGCTCAATAGATTTTTTCTTAAAATATTTGAATGAGCGTGAAAAGAACAAGATCGCTTGACAATCTTCTCATGTTTAGAGAGTCTGAAAAGAGCTTAAAGGGAAATCCAGGGGGTTCCTTTTTCATATAACCTTTATGAGTCTAAAAAAGTGATAAAAGTTTACTCGGTTACATTCTCATTGATTTACGAGCACGAGAAAGAACAAAGACTAAGCTCAGGATCGTTTTCATTTTTACGCAAGATTAAAAAAAAAAAAAACTATGCTTGGGATAGATTTTATTTTTACACAATCTTTAAAACTAAAAAAAACTATGCTTGGACTTGGTTTTAGTTTTACACAAGCTTGAACGAGAGGAAACTATGCTTGAGGTAGATGGTTTCATTTTTACTCAATATTGAACCAGAGAAAACTATGCTTGTGACTTCCCAAGACATAACACATGGATGGTTGGTACTTAGCCCCCAACTTAAGAAGATAGCGGCTCAAATTCAGCATGAAGTCCAAAGGCTGGAAGCAAATTCCCCCCAAGCTTCGTTTCATCCAACTACAAAGGAGAATGAAATGAAGCTTCAAATACTAGACAAAGGACTTGACTCAAACAAAGAGGGGGAACATTTTTTTTTATTTTTTAACGAGCTTGACATAGGAATAAGAACTATGCTCAAGAATCTACGTTTAATCCCCAGACCTATGTTTTATTTTTTAACGAGCTTGACACATGAACATGAACTATGCACAGAATTTATGTTTCATTTTTTAACGAGGTTTCCATGGAGACGAAAAAAAACAATCCTCGTAACCTCTATTTCATTTTAGACGAGGTTGTCACAGAGACAGAAAAACTATCCTAATTGTTGGTTTCATTTTTTAATGAGCTTGAAATCAGAAAATCATGCTCAAGGCTGGTTTCATTTTATAATGAGCTTGAAATCAGAAAATCATGCTCAAGGACTCTCTTCTTGATCACGACTTCCAAGAGGATAGTGCTCTAGAAGGACACCATGTCAAGGGACAAAAATTGGTCATGGCTTCCAAGATATCTTCATTGGATGGAAGAAACAAACTCTAGAGGGAACACATGTCGAGGGTCGCGATAGGGGTAAGGATATCATGCTCCAATATCCCTACCAAAGATATGACCACGTCAACTACCAGATCCAATTCATAAGAGATTGAGCTTATAGTGAGAGGCTTATGTACATCAGCAACTGAAGGAATGGGAGACAACGCCACATAATTGACCTATGGAAGGGGTGATACTGTCTGCATATAAGAACCATTTAGGGAGTTCATTTAGTTGATGGTCAAGTCAGGGCCAACAAATGGAAGTTGATCAATAATCACAATTATTCCATCGTGAGGGAAAGATATCACACGAAAAAGAGTGGACACGATATCTTTCATGACATAGACATAATCTCGCCCAAGGAGTAAATCAAAATCCAAGGGGTCTTGGACTACCATAACATAAATAAAGACATTTTTCCCTCCCAAAGTTATGGGAAAATGAGGAAGGATCCATAAAGTTTGACTGGTTCATCTGTTAAAAGCTAACAGATTTTTTGTAACCGTCGCAAGCTGAGGATAGCCAAAATCTTGCCAAGCAATAGAGGATAAAATACTAACGGACGCACCTTCATATAAAAACACTCGAGGAATTTCCCAACCAAAAAACTGTACTGTAATATTGAAGGAAGATGCGATCCAATGAGCACACCCCAATAAAAAAGGATGGCATCCTTACTTGGAGGGGATTCCATGGGAGAAGGAGGAATGCCCCCCTGTAGGGTAGAGTTTGTATCAATGAGAAAAAAGTGGGCAATATCAGTTTTACTCTCTAGTGGGAGAGTAGGATTGACTTATTATAAGATCAGATCGACCACTTGGGTTGCATTCTCCAAGGGGAGGATGGGGTCAACATGTGGAAATGGATCGATCGCTTGGGTTGCACTCTCTAACGGTAGAGTGGGATCGACCAAAGATGGGATCAGATTGACCACTTTGTCAACAGGTTCAACTAAGGATGTGAGCAGATTGAGCACATGATCAACCAGACTGACTGACGAAGGGACTGGATTGATCATTCCATCAACTATAGGTGGGTTTAAAATAATCTTGCGATACGCAGCTGAGAGTTGAGTTTTTGAAATAGTCACGTCTTCCAGTAATTTCAAGGCTTCGTCCATAGGAGGGAAAAGCTGAGTCTGATTCACCAATTTTTTTAACAGGCTAATTGTTAAGTGCTGACACAAATCAATCCCCCTAGCTTCACTACGAAACTAGAACAAAACAAGACAGTACACTACTCTTTCCTGAGATTTCAATTATCAAATGAGAAATAGATCTAGAACATACCTTTTAAATATTGAAGATCTGATTTCACCAATGCAATCTAAGCTCCGTCACGAGGCTTATCGATAAATATATGCAAAGAAACAAAATCCAATGAAGATAAGAATAACATAGTCTATTTTATATGAAACTATGTATGTGATCAAGGAATCATACAATATGAACAAATAACATTCATATAGAAAAGAAATGTATATATGTATTAAATAATGTGGAAAAAAGATACAACTAGATGCCTTAATGTTGTCAGGTTCCTTCCAAATGTCCCTTGTTTCCCACACACTTCTAATCCAAGGATTCTGAGATTGTAAATTTGATAGCTACTCACAATATATCTTGACAAAGCAAATGTCAAAGCCAATATACAAACTCCAAAGAATCCAAGCTACAAAACCCAAGCTAACTTTCTCCATGAGAGCTCCTCTCCTTTTATAAGATGAAGAGGATAAGGTGAGGAGGTTAGGATGATCCCACTAAATCATAAAAGAAATTAATATCGAAACCAATTGTAGGCCACCTCACCATAGAAGCTTCTCCTTCTAGAAGCATCAAGAGGATGCCCATTTTTCCCACGTACAGAAATTGTCGCACCCTAGAAATAGTACAGCCTGCGACGATGTCGCAGTCTAGATTTAGAGNGCATTTTTCCCACATACAGAAATTGTCGCACCCTAGAAATAGTACAGCCTGCGACGATGTCGCAGTCTAGATTTAGAGCATGGTGTGGTGATAAGGAATCACCGCACCATGCGTATAGTGTAGCCTGAGCCGATCTTCCTTAATAGGGATTTTACAAAGGAAAATACAAATTCTTCTCTCAGGAAAAGTTCTTCTCCCTTCTTTCTTTAGGAATTTAGGCCATTGATCCTTCTAAAGAAAAAGGACATGTTTACATCATTAAAATTCATAAGAGTGATGAAAATAATGTGTAACAGAGATCCCCCAAAAGTATTAAGTTATGAAATAGTTATAGATGAAATACTTTGTCGAGTGTGTGTAGGGAACAAGGAAGAGTCGATCAAAAACTTGCCAACAAACAAGGAAATATAGTACAATAATATATCATCACTGAGGTAGGCATTCCCATGCTCATAATATAAATGAATCAAAGAATAAATGTAGACATGAAAATATCCATGTCAAGTAAGACAGGTCATGGCCACCAAATATACACTGTGGATCCATGCCAATATGACTCAAATCTAAACATATCCATCAAAAATACACTGTGGATCTATGTGTTAAAGACTCGAATTTTAACATAGCCATGAGTCATACACTATGGGTCTATGCAATAGTACAAACTGAATATACTTCAATGCAACCTAAATCTGTCAAAAAAGATCCTGGGTCTTCATCTCCACCACTCTATCGTACGAATCTAACCATGCGAATACATGTGCTGAATTTGAACATGGTAGAAACCATTTGATTACCGGTAATTAGTGTATACTGTTAACAAGTGCAAGGAAAATCACCATTAATGTCAATGACTCCCAAGGTACTCTAGTACAACCAAATGGGTTTGAATTAATGAATTGAAGTCTAACACTTGGCGAAATCTCCCGATCAGGGGTCAATAATGAAAAACCAGTGTCGGAAGTGAGGAAACCTACCATTGAGGCATGCAAGTTCCAAGGTACCAATTAGTTTCTAAGTCTAATTCCTGGATAATGAGTTGAAGTTGAAAGGAAAAAAATCATCACAAGAGGGCCTTAATGTATTCCCCCATCAATGAGATGAAACAAGTAAAAAGATTTGAGGTAGATCAGAGTAACAAGTAATTCGGGATTGAATCAGGGATGGTTGATGCAATAGAAGGTTGACGAACTGCAGAAATGGTTGATGCAATAGAAGGATGAAGGAATGAAGAAATGACCGACACAATAGAAGGCTGAAGGACTCTAGAAATGGTTGACGCAATAGAAGGCTTTCCGGGTTGAACTTCTCTTTGAACATATTGATGACATGACAACTGTCTTGGAAACAACTGACTCAACAACAGAGATCACTGACCAATTTGTAATCTTAGAAATGGGTATGATGAAGAGACAAGCGGATTGTCCAACCTAGACACAAAGCGAGTGAAAGGGCATCATGTTCAAAGGTGACTCTTCCATAGAATACAGGTTTAGATACATTTGTTTCCCAATTTTCCCCCACCATTTGTGGTGAGTACCTCTTTATTTTTACATTAGATTGAGGAGGATAACATATGATTGTTGATGTAGGCTCATCCTTTCAATGAGTCCCTCAGAGTATGTTTAACGAACCCTAGGAAGGAGTGGTTCAAGCCCATATGGGTCTTTCGATGCGTGTCTAATGAGTCCAAAGAAAAAAAACTCAGTGATTTTTCATTTTTAGAGAGTATGAAAAACACTTAAAGAGAACTCCATAAGTTCCTTTTTCGTAAGCTACTCTGATGAGACCAAAAAAGAGATAACCTACCTCTCATCAGATGTTTTCTTCAAATAATTTTACAAGCGTGAAAAGAACAAGATCACTCGAAAATAATTTCATGTTTAGAGAGTTTGGAAAGAGCTTAAAGGGAACTCCAGGGGGTTCCTTTTTCGTATAACCTTTACGAGTCCGAAAAAAATTATAAAAGTTTACTCGGTTACATTCTCAGGTATTTATGAGAACGAGAAAGAACAAAGACTAATATCGGTAACTTATTCTCATGTATTTATGAGCATGAGAAAGAACAAAGACTAATCTTGGAATTGTTTTCATTTTTACCCAAGCTTAAAACAAAACAAAATTATGCTTGGTATAAATTTTATTTTTACACAAGCTTAAAACTAGCCAAAACTATGCTTGAGGTAGGTGGTTTCACTTTTACACAATCTTGAACCATAGAAAACTATGCTTGGACTTCCCAACACATAACATAGGGATGGTTGGTATGTATCCCCCAACTTAGCCCCCAACTTAAGAAGATAGTGGTTTTAACTTCAGCATGAAGTCCATAGGCTGAAAGAAAATGACCCCAAGATTTGTTTCATCCAACTACAAAGGAGAATGAAATGAAGATTCAAATGCTAGATGAAGGACTTGACTCAAACAAAGAGG
>JASDQU010014780.1:107087-118060 GCA_032191745.1 Picea mariana | reverse complement strand
AAACTGAAATGGATTTTCTGGACATCTCATCACTCGGTGCTACCTATAAATATGCTATTAAAATTGAGAAGAAATTTAAGCACGAGAACAAATGGGAGTTCAAGTCTGAAAATCCACAACAACCAAAGTATGACAAAGACAACCCTAACAAACAGTCTCCCGAAAACCAGTCCAAGCCACAGGAAAAGAAGGGTCACGGGAAGACAAAGAAGGACACCAGAAAATGGTGCGATTTCCACAAAATCCCCTGGCACAACACTGATGAATGTCGCTCAAAAATGTCATTGGTGGCTGAGATCAAAGACAAGGAGCCGAACCCTGATTCAGAATCTGATTCTGAAAATACTGGTAAAAGACAGATCATCGACGCAGACCCCACTGCTATTGTCGTGATCACAACAATTCAACCAGAAGAACCAATAGATCCAGAAGAGGGGGAGCACCTTTTTCATTCACAGATGTAGGTGAAGGGGACCCCGCTGCATTTTATTGTTGATAGCGGAAGCCAAAAGAATCTCATCTCAACAGAGGTCGTCAAACAGTTGCGATTGTCGACAACACCACACCTGCAACCATACAACGTTGGGTGGCTTCGCCAAGGATGAGATCTTCGTGTCAGCCAGCAGTTTCAATTGTCATACGGCATCCAACCCTTCAAGGATGAGGTATTATGTGATGTTTCCCCACTGGATGTATGTGATGTTCTCTTGGGCCAGCCATATACGTGGAAACGCCATCCTATCTATGAGTCTCGACCCCGTAGTGTCATTATTACTCTGGGGGGTCATCTCTACAAGATACCAGAGGTAGTTCCAACTACTGCCCCATCTAAACAGTGTCACAAGGTAGTATCTCATACTACAAAATTCATCTTCTCCACAATCTATTCAAAGGGTGAACAGAAGGATACTGCAGCCACCACAGCTTCGGCCAAAGCACCTTCTATCCAACAGAAGCAGGTCGACAAGGTTGCATCAAAGTGAAAAGATTCCTTTTTCACATCGTCCTCTTAAGTATCTTGACTTGTTGAGCAGCCTCAACCACAACAGGTTTGTGACAGATTTCCACAAACTAAGCAGCGCGACGTCTCCAGCAAGACAAGCAACTCACCAAGATGCAGATTCAAAAAATGCTTTTCCCTCTCCCCCGGGAACTCAATGAAATGGAGACCATTGCTTCCTAAGGAGGGAGGATTGATCTAGGTGGATATTGGTGGCCACCCACCTTTTCCAAATGGCTCAAAACAGTTTTCTGGCCATTTTGGCAATTTACAATTTTTAGCAGGTTTTAACTTCCGGGGCCATTTTGAGGGTCCAAATGAAGGTTTTTAGAGATATAGGTTCTCAATGATAACCAAAGGAATAATTGATCCCCAAAAATGAATCTCCTCGACAATACCTTTCCAATGATCTATCACACGCCTAAAACGGAGATCGTATGCAAAAGTTATGACCCCGGGAAGTTGATGTACTCACTTACCCAAACGGGGCCCACATGAATTTTGGCGCTTCATCTCCTAGGGTTAGGTTTTTGGATGTCTAGGAATTTTGGCATTCCTGTTTATTGTAAAAGGGCCTTCAGAGTCTCATTGTAATCATCTTCTTGCGAATGCGAGTAGCCGTCACATCTCTTCTCAGAGATAAGCTTCCACCATTCTAGCGAGTCTTTCACTCTGTATTTTTACAGTCTCTTTACATTTCTATGATTAATAGAGACCGTGTATTACTGTATATCTATGTTTATGGTTGCATCTCTGATACATTTCTGTTATATTATTGAATATCTGCAATATCTCTGTGCATTTCTTTATTATATCTCCACTCTCATTTCGTGCCGAAAATAATCCGGATCACCTATATATCATAACATTCATTTGTCCACGAAAAAACAAAAACATACATGTGGGAAGGGAGTATTATCTCATATTGGAAAAAATTGTGTCATCTTTGAACATAGCACAAATTTATTGAGTCCATTCAACATCATAATTTTTGGATTAGCATGGCCTTAGGAAGCTGAGCTCATTACAGAGTCTTCTCTACCGACTAGTTACTCTTCCAGTCCCTATAGAGAATTTCATTGATTCCTCCTGCATCTCATGGTTTCATCATTGGGTCTATGCTTCCGGAGTACTCCATATGTCTCATGATATTGTTCAAAGGAAGTCTATCAACCTGTGTCTTCCACTCCTCAGAACTATTGACTTTGCATGTCGGCCATACCCTTAGTTTGTCTCAGAATCACGTGATACTGCAGTCTTCTCGTGCACCCTAGCCCTACTTTCATCGTTTCCAGGTAACCTTGAACCCAATAGTCGACATTTCATCATTGGTCATTGATTGGGTGGTTTCCCTTTTGTTCGACGGTAAGACATCTATTCACACATTGGGATTCGTGCGGTGTCTTGGATGCCATTATCCTTATTGGTGGTATCCTAGCCTTTGTCAGTAGTTTTCATCATTGGATTTTATTCAGAGGGTCTTTTTTGTGTATTGCTTGCACTTGGCACATGTAAAATACGCAAAGGGTCATTGGTTCATGAACATGTTCTTTTTATGATTTCCACCAAATCATGAAGCTACTACTTTGTACCTTGTGTTGACTGATGAGAGATGTCTTAATGCTCTCCTTTCAGCGGGTCTCCTTCCATTGAATTCATCTCATTTATTCTAAAAATGAGACCTAGAGTCTTATGAATACCTTGAGGCTTGCACTCATTAGTGGCAGGCTCTCTCGCCATCTAAAGTTGGTAATACATCAATGTCTCTTGATCGATGGATTATTCAGGTGTTCTACACTGACTCCTTTGTTCACACTTGTAAGAATGTACTCAGTGCCTTGATACCTACTTTCATTATCGGTAATATGTATCGTGTTTCTTAACGGTATATATCAATGAACGGTAATAAAATGATGTCTCATTGTGTTCGAACTCAACTCCTTTATTCACATGATGCAGACTTGCACCCTTGGCGGATTATGTAGAATACTTGAAGACATCACTATGTGGCCATAGCTTTCCTAAGTTGTTGCTTCCCTTTAATTGGACCAGTACCTATATGACTTCAGTGATCATGGGAGATCAGATTATACTCCATGGTATACAAATATCTTCAGATTGGTTCTTCTAGGCCTTGTTCGTGACTATGACAACTATTGGCATGTAACTGGATTTATATTTTCCTATTCATGGCCAAAGACACTTGTTTGATGTATTTTCAAATGGATATACAGTGTAATTTTATTGGTAGCCATGTATACAAAGTTAGTGAAGAATGTAATGAGCAACTAGTTCGTCCAGTTGGTTCCCTACCACTCCACTTCTGGGTTTTTTATAATCTATTTCGGCCATCACAGCTACTCCACTAACCACACACATTAGGGGGCATCTATTACAACACGATTTTCCTCACTCTATGCAATATTGCGCAAAGGGCCTTATTCCATTTCCCTATGTAGACTTATCTTCCCTGTTGATAAAATCCAGAGAAAAAAATAATAATTTTCCACATGTACGCATCTTGCACACTATACAACATGCGTATACGTAGGATGCTCCACTACATCCCACGTACATCAGGATTTGTGTCATAAAATGAAAATTAAATGTTGGGTTTCCATGTCATGACAAGAGATCTCTGATCCTTGGCCTTCCATATACTGGAAACGTTCTGAATCGACCCTTCAGTTCCATTTTGAGGGCTATAAAGAGGCCAATTCTGAGCTATGGAAAGGAATAAAGAATTCAAATTTGAGAGAAACGTTACTCTGGAGGAATTATTTACTTCATATTGAGTCGACATCCCTTTGTCCTTTAATTTTGAACATAGTGTTCAACCCCCAAGCTCTTCCCTTATTGATTGAGAACTTCAATGTTTCTCTCTTATGAGCTTGCCCTTGGTGGATGATTGAATTGGTGCAGGCCGAGTTGGAAGGAACTTAGTTTCTCGGTTCCGAACCGTGCTAAGATGGAAGTCTATAATATTTTCACTTCTGCTAATCATTTATTAATAGAAATACTCTTTTCCCGTCTAATTGATATCTTGGAAATATATTGAATTATTATTCCATGGGCATATTTTTCTTGTTTATTAATGGATTATGCTATTGAATGCGCTAACATTATATAATATCACCATATGCTTACTTTTCTTGGTTGTTGAGGAATAATTGTAGGTGTATTTGTTTGGGTCAAGTGATCAACAGTGGACTTCATCAAAATTCTAGACGAGGGAAGCTTTTTATATTGTCTTGCTAGCATATTTGTTTTTATATCATACTTGAGAAGAGAGTTTATTTCTGTAGTCATTTCTGTCTATTGTGGTTTACCCTAGACATAGAGAGATTTTCCTCATAACACTCCATTACAGACTCTATATAGGACTTTCTCAGACCCAAACAAAAATATTCCAAAAACTCAAAACAAGACTCATACAAAACTCAGACTACCTTTCACACACCTTAGACAAAATCTTCCTTCTTGTCTCTCTCTAGACTTTCTCTTCTTGTTTTATATTTCTTCTCATTTTTCTTTTTCTTTGGTGCTTTGTCCTTTTATCCTCTACTCCACTTGTTCTAGTGATCGTTAGTTCCGTACACTTCTAGTGTCTTCATGCAACGCATGTAACCTCCTTGGAGCATGGAAGTTGTAACAAACATGTCATCTCATCCATCATCTACTGCATGATCTCTCATGTTGTCTGGGTTCATTATTTGTGAAGATTCTCGAAGATATTCTTCTAACTCAGAATGCAGGTAGTATCTTTATAGTCTCCAACATGCAGTATAGAACTTTGATTGACACACATACATTATTCTATATATCATGCAACTTCTGATGTGTGCATGAAAAATGGATGTGTGCACACAACTGATCTATGGTGCATGCAAATTACCCAAAACCTTAGGCACCAACAGGACCCCAACACTATTATTTGGCTCTTCCTAATCAAGGTGTGAAAAAGGAAATAGATGTGACTGTCTTCATGAGTTCTTGGAGGAACTCCTAGAACTGGCTATCAATGTAATCAAAAGTTTCATGCACTTGTTGAGTTAGATGGATCACATGATATGCGTCGTCTGTTGTAACCTATGGATCCTAAAGGTTAATGAGCTCCATTTTCTCGAGCATAGGGGTGGTCACGACGTGGTTTGTTGCAATTTATGTATAAAATATTTGGGCCTTATTGACCACGACAATGTCTATGCTACAGAGAGTCTATTGTTCTGCCCAGGCTGCAATAATGTCTTTAGTCTTGCCGACGATGACAGTCATCATGACTTGTTTCTCACCTAGGGGTAAGGAAATAAATGTTCTCTTCTACTAGACAAATTATGTTTTGGATAATCGGATCCCTTCATTGATGGCATTGATCTCAACAGGATTCTAGAGTGATTCCAAAGCATGAAATTGTAGTCTACCAATCCTGAAAAATCCTTTATTCGCACTTTAACTTTTTGGAGTGATTCCTTGGCCACAAAAATATTATGTTGTAATTTAGTATCTTCTAGTGTGGACTGTTGGATCCCTGTGTGAAGCTTGAGCTTCTACGACTCCAATGCATAGAGGAACTTTATGACTGCTTGAAGTTTTTGGGGAGACTATATATCGAGTTGGTCACTTCCCAATGGACATACCTTTGAGTACATATTTTCTACAACACTGTGGATTTATTCTCAACTGGACATGACTGGCTCGAACTATAATTTGGTTTCCACATGCATTATGAGTTCAACAAGATGAAGGGTTTGAATATCCTATCATCCAACCTTTACCTCCTATCGCACCATCACTTCCTCGTGATGTCATGCCCGGGTATCCTTATGGGCCACTATTTCTTGTTCATATTGTTGTCACAACTATTCATGTGCTTGATTGATAGTCTAGTTCCTATCCTTGAGTTTAGTTATGATCATAGACAAAAAAACTCAGGAGGTCCTTGGTAGGTACTTGTGCGAGCTCAATGTTGGCCTTGGCTAATTTGGTAGGGACAACAACTAATGGGATAACCCACAATACTCTTTTCGAGCTTGAGTTACTAACATCCTTAGGATGTGGTTCTTGAGGAGGAGAAACTAGAGGTGATGGAAGGTCCAAGTGATGTCAGAGGGAATATAAATTCCTTACAATGAATTTTTGGAAATCCTACTACCTTCTCAGTCCTATCCAAATCTCCATGACCAAATTAGAAATGTTGGTCACTTTCTAGCATGTTTTTCATACGAGAGTACCGACCTTTGGTTGTTTACTTGTGGTCATCCATCGATGCATTCCAAGAACCTGACCAGGGTGGGTATTCTAATATGTGGGAGGATCAAAGATATATTCCTCAATTCGAGTGGTTTCTGGATGGGGTGAGGGCGTATTCTCTTCCTTTTTGCTGGGGTCCAAATTGATGGGAGTCGACCCCTATGTATTTTTCGGCCACTTCTACTTGTGAACCTTGTCCTCTTCTTCTTATTATTCTTCCTCATTCTACATTTGATCCTTCCAGGAATGTTTTACTAGTGCAGTGGAAGTGTTGGTCATTTAAGCTTGATATCCTAAGGCCATTTATTTCTACCGGGTTGTATTTACATCCTACTTATTTTCTTGAGATTTATTTGTCCATGTCTCGAGCTATGATTGGTCATAGACAAACAGGGGTCGGTATTCTTCTTGTCATTTTGTGACACCCAATTGGATTTCCTTCTTTGTGAATAAAAAAGGAAGTCCATTCTTGGCCTTGTCCTTTTTTAGGTGAGGGTAAATTAAAACATTATGGAAATCACATTAAAAATTGAGATAATTTTCATACCTATTCAAGATATTCTTTGAGGTACAAACCATCACATTGAAAACAACTATCAAGTGTATGAACCATTTCTGGAAGGAATTATTGTGGTCAACTTGGACTAGTTGTTCGTTGGTCTACTGGAGCATTAAGAACCCAAGGGTAGTGAACATGGGTTCCTCTTCCATATCCTCTTCATGGATTGGGGAGGCTTCCATAGAACTATTCCAATTAATAAAATCACCTAGCTATAGTGGTCTTATTTTCCCAAGTTTTGAGCATAGAAAAAGTCATCCACAAACTCATTCAATAGGTATCGATCTGACGCCAATTGGACACCTCCAACACATGTTTAAATGTAGATCATGACACAAAGAGGGAATTCATACCACCAAAATTTTCACAAGAGATTACATGCAATAATTTGCATCGCAAATCAGACCATGGGATTATTGATCTCACAATCACAACCCCATGCTTCCCCCCTGCACATCCCAAATTTGCTGTAGAATTCCTCTTGGGGTGAAATTTTTTCCTTGATGTCATTGGCCAAGTCTTCACAGGATATTGGGAGGCTTGAGACTGATTGCATGGTATTATGGTTTACTGGGTATGGTTTTTCAAGCCATATAAATCCTCCATGAAACATGCTAAGAAGGAGGTGAACACAAGCCTAAACTACTAGGGCTTAACTGAAATGTGGGAAGTTGATAAAAGTCAAGATACCAAATTATTGAAGGGGCCTTGACCAGTTTTTTATAGATGTGTTTTCTATGTCATCATCTTGTTAGAATACATATGAACATTTACCAAACTACAGTTCTGAAAACTCGTTTGGGTCACGAATGTCGTGGTCAATACATCGGAACACTGGAACTTTTCCCAAATTTGACCCATTAAAACTTAATCCATTCAACATTACTAGTTCTAGCACTAACCATTTTTTTGTCTCCTTGGACTTCTATCATGAGTGGGGTTTTCTTGGGGAAACCATTGTGTTCTAGCATGACCACATGATTTTGGGTTGGGATAGAGATATTGAAACGAAAATGGGACTAAAAGACAATAATTAGCTTCCTTGGTTGGTAGCTAGGAACTTCTCTCATTGATGTTCCTTCTATTCTCCTTCCAGTTTTAGGTGAAAAGTAGAAACTGTGAAGACTGGGTATGGTCAGTTTAATAGACACTAGACAGGCAGTGGTCAAGATATTAGCTATCCAAAATATTTCTCCATCATGTATATGCTCCGATATAAATGTCCCACACCACGAGGCTTCCTTACTACCTTGGTGTTGAAATTACTAAGACAACTGAGTGGGGCGGGGGGGTGAATCAGTTGTTATCGTTCTTAAACAATTATGCTTATTTTAAACTCTTTACATACCACTCAATGATAATCACAATAATGCAGAGAGGTAAGCAATATAACATTCAAGATCAGTCACACATATCAAATATACAGAGACATATATTTCCTGAGGAAACCCATAAAGGGTAAAAACCTCTTCTTCTTGGTATGATAAGTAATCTTTACATTCTGTACATTATCATACATATGAGCTCCAAATCACTGTGAGGCTACAACCTCTATTTTGCAAGCTGCAACTTGCTAAGAGCACCAACTCTCTTGTTTCTCTAGCACCAACTAGAAGGAAGCACCAACTCCCTGAGTGTTCCAGCACCGACTGGATGGAAGCACCTACTTCCACTTATACAAGAACCAACTTGTTTGAGAGCACCAACTCTCTAGTTTCTCTAGAACCCACTAGAAGGAAGCACCAACTCCCTGAGAGTTCTAGCACCAACTGGATGGAAGCACCAACTTCTAGTTACACAGGCACCGACCTGTATATCAGAGAACCAATGTTCTCCCTTGCACCACCCTTCCACCCTGGTTTCTCTCACTGCAACGAGATGGAAGCTACAACTCCTTGGGTTCAAGCACCCACTTGAACCTCTGAGGACACTAGTCCTCCCTAGCACCTCCCTACCACCCTTATTATAAATATTTTCTACTAAAACTTATTATAGTGATTCAATAGTTGTCATTGGCTTACCAGGCTTATCACTGTTCTTCTATGCTTCTCTGCTCTCCTGTATCAATGTCTCTCTGCCTGCATCTTCTTGCACTTTATGATTTTCTGCTTTTCTCTACAGGTGCACCTCAACCTTCTTTTACTATCTCAGTTATGCATCTCTATTCTTTGCTTCTACTATGCTTTATGCTCTGTGTCTTATTTTGATTCTATGAATTACGCCTCTTCTTTGTATTTCAACTCCTGTCTAGAGCATGCTATTTCTTCTCTGTTCTGCATATTTATACTATCTGTGTACCTTCTTCATCCTCCATGCAGAGTGCCTCTGCATGCTCTTCACCGTGCCATGGTTATGCTCATCGGCTTGTTCACTGCCATTCCACTTTTGCTCTGCTTCGCTCGCTCAAGCCATCAAAAGAAAATTGCATCTTGCTTCTATCTATACCTCATATGTTACTCATCTCTGAGTTTTATCTCACACTACACATATTGTTGGTCTCACACTGTGCATACTACAATTTTTCCTTTCTTACAGTTCAAATCATTTTTCATTTAGAACAACCAACATACCACAGTCATTGCATCTCCATTTTATCCTATACCACCTATTCAGTTACACCTTTAATCTACAAGAAAACACATCAACAACTGAATCACCAACTGTCCAAGAATCATGATTCAGTTCTGCTAACTGAATCATAACTGATCGATTACCTGTGAGGTGAAATAGTAACCCTTCGATCAAGTTTCCAATTAACCAGCACCGTTGGATTAAATCCACGGGATTTTGCGTTTATCTCATATGCCCACTAGTTGTGACCGAGCACTAAAAAGAACTTGAATTTCGTGATTTCGCATCTTGGCATTCCTGTGATGAAGGGTATCGACACTCCAAGTCTCGATCGCCGAAACTCCAAGATGAAACTTAGCACCACTAGCTTCCTCCCCTCTCATGACCATTAGCGGTGACCACAGGCTACGCCAAAAGGTGTTTCATAGTTTCACATATCGGTGTTTCTATCGTTCTCTAATGTATCGCCACGTGCTCCTCTTGGATCAACGATCCATATCTTATCATGATTTTTCCACTTCACGAGCCTTCTTCATGCATGATTCATGGTCCGCAATCCTTGGTGATCTGATGGTCCAAATCTTTTCGTGATCTCGCATATCGCGATTCCTGTGATGAAGGGTCTCGATACTCCAAGTTGCGAATGCGGAGATGGAGCTTAGCAATTAGCTCCTTCCCTTAAGACTTCGACGATGTGAACTTGATATATGACCACTCGCCAATCAAATGAGCACTTCACTCCTTTAACTTTCCAGTCATAGATAGAATGATATTTCATCATGTGTCCTATGGAACCAATGATCCATGACTGTCCTCAATGGAAGGCCAGGATTCCTTCACAGTTTTGGAGAGTTGGATGACTCTTGGTCTTATCCACCTTGTAGCTTCACCATATCTAATGGTTGTTGGTCCTACGTAATTACTTCATATTTGACGGTCCAGATCTTATCGTGATTTCGCCTATTGCGAGTTGGGAGGTTAGAGAACTTCCTTCCTTTCACCTTTTAGTTAGCGAAATGATGATCTGTGACCATGTGTCCTGCTCGAAGATGGACGGTCCTTCTTTTGGGATTTTGTAAGCTCGCTTCACCTTTCACTTTAAAGAATGTGCATGTTCTCCTGGATCCAACGACGATCAGACTCTGTGCTCAGATCTAACGCCCGAGATCTGTCCTCCATATGCGCACTTGACCTATCTAAATTCAGATCTGATGGTCATCAGGATTTCTCAATGGGATCCAACGGTTACTGTCACTTCTCCTCCTGAGCTTACACATCCTCCTGACTTGGAGTAATTTCTAAGTGTTAAAGGCCTCTACCTTTGATCCATCTAAGATCTCAAGTATGCTATCTCTCTTGAGATTTGGAAATGAGTTAACCTCGTCCCTGGTGCACAACTACGCACTGCGTGCGACTCTGTGCTAATCCTCCTGAGCTTACCTTGTTCTTGTTTTTCCATCGCTGCACACTCTGATCTTTCCATCAATGAAAAACACACTCTACCTGTAAACATGCCAACAATCTCCCCCTTTGGAATTGATGGAAACCCTGAACGACTGCACTAATCTGTTTGGACCTCCAACTGTAGCATCT
>JASDQU010014780.1:91691-107067 GCA_032191745.1 Picea mariana | reverse complement strand
TGTGCTCAGATCTAACGCCCGAGATCTGTCCTCCATATGCGCACTTGACCTATCTAAATTCAGATCTGATGGTCATCAGGATTTCTCAATGGGATCCAACGGTTACTGTCACTTCTCCTCCTGAGCTTACACATCCTCCTGACTTGGAGTAATTTCTAAGTGTTAAAGGCCTCTACCTTTGATCCATCTAAGATCTCAAGTATGCTATCTCTCTTGAGATTTGGAAATGAGTTAACCTCGTCCCTGGTGCACAACTACGCACTGCGTGCGACTCTGTGCTAATCCTCCTGAGCTTACCTTGTTCTTGTTTTTCCATCGCTGCACACTCTGATCTTTCCATCAATGAAAAACACACTCTACCTGTAAACATGCCAACAATCTCCCCCTTTGGAATTGATGGAAACCCTGAACGACTGCACTAATCTGTTTGGACCTCCAACTGTAGCATCTAGTCCAGACCACTCCTTTTCTCCCCCTTTGACATCAATGTAAAAGAAAACATGCTCCCCCTGAGCTGTTGCAGTATTTTTAGGAGGTATCAGATATGAAACCAACACAAACTTCCCTTGACAGGATGGACTCTCTTATTTGAGGCTTGTAGAATATTTGTATCTAAACCAGAGTCTTCTCCTTTTGATTCTTGGACCTGTTCATCTTCATCTTCAACTGTGTCCTCTGTAGCAGAATCAATATTGTTCACCTCTCTTACTGGGACTCCTTCATCAACCTTTTCTTATCATAACTCGATGACTCCCCCTGTCACTTTTCTCTCTCTGCTTCTGATTGTTCTCCTCCTTTGTTTCTAAAGAGATTAGCTTTCCCTGACAAGGTCTTTCCTCTTGTTATCTCTACAAAATGTCATGTATATAATTTTGTCCATCAAAATGTTGCTGCTACGAATGTCGTTGTCCTACTTGAACACTGCGCAATTGTAGCTTGTACTTTTTAAATAACCCTTGGATCTCCCCATTGATTCTCATCGATCTCTATTACTGCAATTTTATTTTTCTTCCATGATGCATACAATACAAGGATTTTATGACCATATTCAATCACAAGAAAAAACCGCTACAACCACTCTCATACCTGCTTTTCTTTTTCACAGACGAAGGACCCGTATCAGGTTTCTTAGGAGTACTGATTTCTTCCTTGTTGTATCCAATACCATATTTGTCATTTGGTGATCTCTGACTATCCAAGAGCTTATCTAGGGTCATGGATCTATTTAAGAACTATCTTTGGGTGTTTGACTTCTCAACCTTTAAAACTTCAGCTTCCATCTTATGACATGATTCTTCTTCTACTTCTTCCATGGGATTGATGCTAACTGAACATTCTTTTATTGTATCTGTGTATTCTTCTTTACTTGCAGGGGAGGATTCAATATCAACATCATTAATTTTCCTTATGCCTTTATTCACCACTTGTCCTAAGTTTACATTTACCTTACACTCTTTGGATGTGAACACCTCTTAACTGTCTCTGTCACACTTTTGACTTGTACTGAGCAAATTATGTTTCAAACCATCCACAAGCAGAACGTACTGAGCATCTCATTTTTCATTACTCAAACTCACCATCCCTCTATCCTTGATTTTACCTGGTTCATCCTTTTCAAGGATCACATTTCCTGTTTTTCTTTTACTTATGGACAGAAGCTTATCCTTGTCTCTAGTCATGTGCTTGGAACATCCACTATCTATATTCCCAGAGGCCTTTTGTTTCTGAGTTGAAAGTGCTAGACCACATTTTTCACTATCTTTCCTTTTCCATGTGCTGGCCTTTCTATCTAAGAACTTTATCCTTGGATCTACTTTGTAATTCTTCAGATGGCAGTTTGCAGCTTTGTGGAAAAAGTTGTGAAAGTTATAGCATTCAATATCATTGTTCAATAGGTCAAAGTTATTGTTGCAACATTGTCTACTCATTGACTGCTTATTATTTCTTGACCTCCTCAGTTCCATGTCTCTAGACTTAATTTGGCAATTTGCAATCTGTGATGGTTTGTTACTTGGCTATATCATTCTTTGTTGTGGCAGATATTTATTCCTTGGAAATCTTAATTGCTCATGTCTAAGTCTTAAGGAACAGTTTACATCTTTGTGACCAAAATTATAACAGTAGAAACAATATCCATAGAAAAATTCTTTGTACCTGGAAAATGGTTATCTTCTTTGAGCAAATCGATTTCTTCCATGCTGATGATTTCCTTGAGTAGGGAGTGTATTATTTCCTTGTTCTACAGATTCAGTTTTGGCTACAGATTTTTCTTTACTCCTTCTGGGCGGTTGATTATCTTCCTTTGTTTCTGCAGGTTTGTTGTCATCATTGGTTGTAGATTTGACAAAATTGATGAAGTCTTTTTTTCTTGGGTGACCACAGCTTGATCCCTCTTCATAACCCAAACCTGTTTTCAACTTTGGATTCCTTTGTTGATTCAGAATGGTGGCTAATCATTTTGAGGCTTTGATACTTGATAGATTCTGATGATACAAGGCTTGAAACTTCTCCAACTCTTTCCTAATTTTCACTACTTCTTCTTCCAGAGATTTACATATTGCCTTCTTTTCTAATAACTGATGTATCAGAATGTCCTCAATTTTCTTTGCCTCTTATAATTCCACTTTTAGCAGGGAAAAGTCTTCATCAGGCTATTTATTGTCTTTCTCGAACTGTATCAACAATTGTTTTTTCTTTCTGTTCTTAATTCAGAGTCTATCAATCTCTTCCAGTGCACTGATCAGTTCTCCTTCCATATCAACCACAATTTTTTCTTCATTAGCCTCACTTCCTGTGCTTTTATTATCATAATCCTCTTTGGCCATAAGCATGAATTCATTTAGTTTATTTCCAATAGAAGAGTCATTGTCTTCATCATCTGAAGGATCATCGTCATTGTCTACACATAAACTTTTCTTTCTATCAAATCTTTTGGATTTGTACTTCTCTTCACCTTCAGATTTCTGGTCCTTCTTCTTGCGTGGACACTTATTTGTAAAGTGACCTATCTTACCGTTAAAACATTTGAAGGGAAGATTGCCTTGATATTTTCCTGATCCTTTCTTTAACCTTCTCAAAAAATTTACCTCAATATCATCTAAATCTGAATAAATATTCTCATCTAATTTAAAATATGCTTCTCTAGTAATGGAATTATCTTTGTTTATTCTCATTTCATATGCAGTTAGAGTTCCTAGGAGTTGATCAATGGACATAGTTTTAAGATCATTTAGTTCTTCTATTGCAGAGACTTTTGGATTAAATTTATTAAGCAAAGATCTTAAAATTTTATGAACTAAAATTGATTCTTCAATCTTCTCACCAAGACCCTTCATGGCATTCACAAGTTCTTCAACTCTTAAAAAATACTTGCTAACTGTTTCATCTTCATTCATCTTTAGTTGTTCAAACTTCAACCTAAGTGTTTGAATTTTGGCATCTTTTACTTTCTCATTTCCTTCATAGCTGCTAATGATTTTGTCCCACATTTCTTTGGCATTTTGAATATGCATAACCTTTACAAACTTGTCTTATGCAAGTCCATTCAAGATAGAATTCATTCCCTTAGCATTAAAGCTAAACTCTAACTTATCATCCTTGGAAGCTAGCAAAACAGGTTTTATGTATCCAGTCTCTACTACATCCCAAACATCAACACCTAAGGCCATTAGGTATGTTCTCATTCTAACCTTCCAGAAGGAAAAATTTGTTCCATCAAGCAAAGGAGCCTTAGTGACTGAAGTCCCTTCATGACTTGTCATGTTTAAGATTACAGATCTACCTTTAGATAAAAGGAACCTGCTCTGATACCAATTGTTGAAATTACTAAGACAACTAAGAGGGGGGGGGCTAAATTAGTTGTTACCATGCTTGAACAATTATGATTATTTTAAACTATTTACAGAGAACTAAATGACAATCACAATAATATAGAGAGGTAAGAAATAGAACATTCGACATCAGTCACACATATGAAATATATAGAGACAGATATTTCCTGAGGAAACCCATAAAGGGTAAAAACCTCTTCTTCTTGGTATGATAAGTAATCTTTACATTCTATAAATTATCATACATATGAGCTCCAACTCATTGTGAGGCTACAAACTCTGTTTTGCAAGCTGCAACTTGTTGAGAGCACCAACTCTCTATTTTCTCTAGCACCGAMTAGAAGGAAGCACCAACCCCCTGAGTGTTCCAACAGTGACTGGATGGAAGCACCTACTTCCACTTATACAAGMACCAACTTGTTTGAGAGCACCAACTCTCTGGTTTCTCTAGTACCCACTAAAAGGAAGCACCAACTCCCTGAGAGTTACAACACCAACTGGATGGAAGCACCATCTTCCAGTTACACAGGCACTGACCTGTATATCAGAGAACCAATGTTCTCCCTTGCACCACCTTGCCAACCTGGTTTCTSTGGCTGCAACTAGATGGGAACTACAACTCCCTGTGTTCAATCACCCACTTGAACCTTTGAGGAGACCAGTCCTCCCTAGCACCTCCCTACCACCCTTATTATAAATATTTTCTACTGAAACATTTTACAGTGATTCAATAGTTKTCCTTGGCTTACCAGGCCTATCACTATTCTGCTATGTTACTTTGCTCTCCTGTATCAGTGTCTCTCTACCTACATATTTTTGCGCTTTCTGATCTTCTTATTTTCTCTACAAGTTCACCTTAGCCTTCTTTTACTGTCTTAGTTATGCATCTCTATTCTTTTATTCTACTGTGCTTTATGCTCTGCGTCTTATTTTGATTCTATGAATTACGCCTCTTCTTTGTATTTCAACTCCTGTCCAGAGCATGCTATTTTTTCTCTATTCTGCATATTTATACTATCTGTGCACCTTCTTCGTCCTCCATGCACAGTGCCTCTGCATGCTCTTCACCGTGCCATGGTTATGCTCATCATCTTGTTCACTGCCATTCCACTCTTTCTCTGCTTCCCTCGCTCAAGCCTCAAAAAGAAAACTGCATCTTGCTTTTGTCTATACCTCATTTGTTACTCATCTTTGAGTTTTATCTCACACTATGCATACTGTTGGTCTCACACTGCGCATACTGCAATTTTTCCTTTCTTACAGTTCAACTCATTTTTCATTCATAACAACCAACATACCACAGTCATTGCGTTTGCATTTTATCCTATACCACCTATTCAGTTACACCTTTAATCTCCAATAAAATGCATCAGCAACTAAATCGCCAACCGTCCAAGAATCATGATTCAATTTTTCTAACTGAATCATAACTGATCGATTACCTGTGAGGTGAAATAGTATCCCTTCGATCAAGTTTCCAATTAACCAACACCATTGGATTAAATCCGCAGGATTTTGCATTTATCTCATATGCCCACTAGCTGTGACCGAGCGCTAAACAGAATTTGAATTTCATGATTTCGCATCTCGGCATTCCTATGATGAAGGGTCTCGACACTCCAAGTTGCAATCACCGAAACTCCGAGATGGATCTTAGCACTGCTAGCTTCTTCTCCTCACATGACCATCGACGGTGACCACAGGCTGTGCCAAAAGGCGTTTCACAATTTCTCATATCGATTTTTCTATCGTGCTCTGATCTATCACCACGTGCCCATCTTGGATCAACGATCCATATCTTATCGCATTTTCACCACTTCATGAACCTTATTCATGCCTAATCAATGGTCCACAATCCTTGGTGATTTGAAGGTCCATATCTTTTCGTGATCTCGCATATCATGATTCCTGTGATGAAGGGTCTCGATACTCCAAGTTGTGAACACCAAGATGGAGCTTAGCAATTAGCTCCTTCCCTTAATCCTTTGATGATATGACCTTGAGATATGACCACTCACCAATCAAACAAGAACTTCACTCCTTTGACTTTCTAGTCAGTGAAATGATGATCTTTCATCATCTGTCCTATGGAACCAACGATCCACGACTTTCCTCGATGGACGGCCAGGATTCCTTCACAGTTTTGGAGAGTTGGATGAATCTTGGTCTTATTCGCCTTTCATCTTCACCATATCTAGCAGTTGTTGGTCCTTCGTAATTACTCCATATCTGACGGCCCAAATCTTATCGTGATTTCACATATCACGAGTTGGGAGGTTAGAGAACTTCCTTCCTTTGACCTTTTAGTTAGAAAAATGATGTTCTGTGACCACATGTCCTACCTGAAGATAGATGGTCATCCCTCTTTCGATATTTTGTAAGCCCGCTTTACCATGCAATTTAAAGAATGTGCAGGTTCTCCTCGATCCAATGATGGTCAGACCTTGCACTCGGATCTAACGCCCGAGATCTATCCTCCATCTGTGTGCTTGACCTATCTGAATTTAGATCTGATAGTCATCAAGAATTCTCAATGGGATCCAATGATTACTATCGCTTCTCCTCCTGAGCTTACACATCCTCCTAACTTGGAGTAATTTCTAAGTGTAAAAGGCCTCGACCTTTGATCCATCTAAGATCCTGAGTACACTATCTCTCTCAAGCTTTGGTAATGAGTTAACATCATCCCTGGTGCACACCTATGCACTGCGTGCAACTCTACGCTAATCCTCCTGAGCTTACGTTGTTCCTATTTTTCCATCGCTGCACACTCTGAGCTTGCCATCAATGACAAGCACACTCTACCTGTAAACATGCCAACAGGTTCATATTTACCACCAAGTCCTTGTTGTCAATCGAATGGTAATCGGTTGGTAACCGCCTTAATTTTTTCCATCAAATCACCTAGGTGTATCAAGTTAATTATCCACACCCTTTGTGTTTTCCTTTCATCCTTTCAAAAAAATCAAATTTCCATGCTTTTCAAATTAACAAACTCCCTTAGCAAGAGATTGCATTTACACCTTGATTTTTCCCTAAACGTGTTAAATCATCATGATAGTACAGATTGTCACATCTGTATTTATTTTACCAAAGTATTTATGCCACCTAATCTTTAATGTGATGTTGAATACTCTATGAATGCATGGAGACTTATTCCTCAAGGGTGTCATGCATGGTTTCTCTACACCCCCACATCTGCACCCAAGTTGTTACATGGTAATGTTGACCCCTGGAGGGTTGAAATGCTTCTTTATGTGGATCCATTTTCTTGGTCTTCACCATGGAGGATCATTAATAGTCGTGGTTGGACTTGGGGAAATATGTTGGCCACCCAATCCTAAACTGGGTTCACCCTGAGGCCTACGTTTTCTTTCTGCTGCATCAATGATAGTCGAAGGAATACAGAGGATGGAGCTTCTTACTAGTGTAGCATTCTTGAGATTTAGATGGATCCTTCATGCATTTGAAATATGCTTGTCCAACCACCATCTCTCACAAAAACACATATATTTTTGGATGTTGACCCCCAACAAGAACCTTTCCTTTATTGGGTCTACTACTTTTTCCCATTCTCGTAGGTGTTGTAGGAAAATCTCCCCGCGGACAGGTAGATCACCTCTAAGGCTTGACCTTAACCCTAGACAGAAAAATGCTTAACGTGGACACTGACTTCCTTTCAAATCTATCTAAACTAATACATGAGAAGGAAGGATAACAAAAGTACCTCTTAATCGACGTTTGTCCCTGCACGCTCCAAGTTGCACTCCAATCCTTTGCTCCTCGCTGAGTTCTGCAGGCAAACAAGATACGACCACTTCCTACTCTATTCATATTAGCTTGAAAATAGATCTATCAATTAATGATAAGTTCATGTAACATCAAACACAAACTAGAAAGAACAGGTCAAGTGTGTCATATTAATGAGAATAACGACAACAGTGCTTACAATCGTAGATGCGAATGCGACATCTTCGTCAAGTCCCCTTCGTCTAACCCTTGCTTGAAAGATCCACAACCTGGTTGACAGCAGCTTCACTGATCACTTCTCTTTGAATGATTGTGTGTTTCCTATGAGATCATAGCTTTCATGCTAGCAATTCTTCCCCCAATCAGTTCTGTTCCAGCACCACTTATGAGATCATAAGTTTGGGTTGATTCTCCTTTTCCATTCCCCTTTCACCATCATAGAACTTGCTTATATAGGTTGGGAGGATCTTAACCTCTTGAGTTATGTTTAGAACAAGTTGGGAACCTCTTCCTTAGATCAGGGATCTTTTGATGAAACCAAGAATTCGAGTACAACTGCCTCCTAATCTCGAAAGATCCTTTCCTTATTCTCCTCACCGGGCTAACAACTGACCCAGATTAGGGAGCGCTTCTTCAAAAGGGGAATCAGAGCGCTAGAACGCTCCCAAAGAGGGTTAAGGGGAGTGCCAGCGCTTCAAAAGTGGGCAACGCTCCTGCAGAGGGGTAAGGAAGCGTTATAACTCTCCCTGAGGCCTTATAGGGGAGCGCCAGCACTCCTAAGGCTGTTTCAGGGGAACGTTCACCCTCAAAACTCTTGATTGGAAGCCCTTTTCAGGTGTTAAGAGTTGTTTGACTCCAGTGAACCAGTTCTCCTTCTTCAAACCAAGTACATAAGATGTTTTAAGTGTCTCCTTAGTGTCGTCATCATGGCAGTATGATTCAACAACATTTGCGACACTTTGTAACCAACTTCCGACACTTGCAAAAGTTGTAAGGAAGTTGCGACACTAACGACAATTGAGAGGAATATGCGACACTTATCCAGTTGAGTGATTTTGATGTGTAACAGAATGCCCCCCAAAGTATGAAGTTAGAATATGCAAACTGATGACTGAAATAATTTGTAGACGTTAAATCAAGGGTATAGACTCGGAGAAGCTGACAGAAGCTGCACACAAACATGCAACAAATATCATGACAAATTTCAAAACCCAAGGCAGGCATACCTATGCTTGGGTGATCAAGACTTGCAAGATATGGCCGCCATAAAATACACTGCGGATCCATAATTGTATTGACAAAAGGGTATAGCCACCGAAGATACAATGTGGATCTATACTTTGATGACTCGGACTGATCGTAGCCATGAAAGATACACAGTGGATCTACGAGATGACAAGACATAGCCACGACCAATACAAAGTGGATCTATGTAATAGTGCATGTGTTCTTTGTCCAATAAAAACTCCTTCGCAACCTGGGCAAAGCGCATATCAAAGTGATTACTCAACCCAGGGTCTTCTTACCAATCCCAGTGTGATACGATTCTAACCATGTGAATAGATGTCTTGATGTCGAACATGGTAGAAACCACTTGATTACCGGTCAATGAGGTAAACCGTTAACAAGTGCGAGGGAGATCACCATTAATGTCAATGATTTCCAAGGTACCTTAGTACATTCCATCGAACATGAATAGATGAGATAAGGTCGAACATCTGTGGAATCATTCGATTAGAGGTCAATGATGTANATGTCAATGATTTCCAAGGTACCTTAGTACATTCCATCGAACATGAATAGATGAGCTAAGGTCGAACATCTGTGGAATCATTCGATTAGAGGTCAATGATGTAAACCCACTGTCGAATGTGAGGAGGCCTGCCATTGAGGCATGCAGGTCCCAAAGTACTAACATGTTTCTAAGTCTAATTCCCAGATAATGTGTTGAAGTTGACAGGAATAGACTCGTCGAGGGAGGGCCTTGATGTATCCCCCATCAACGACATGAAATGGACATGGATATGTAATTGGTAGATCAAATGGATATGGACCGACACAGGTTTTGAGGCAAGATATTTGGGATGGCTGACTCTCGAGGCGGATACTTCCCTTGAACACTGAGGCACGACAGCAAAACATGACATGGACCAAAAATATGTAATGGGTACTATGACTTGCGTCGGGTGACCCAAAGGAGTGAAAGGGAACTCAAAGGATTGGCTCAGTGCAGAGGTTTGTTAGATTATGATATATGCAGATGACAAAGCGCCGTGTTCAAGGGCGACTCTAAGACGTACTGGATGATGTTATTAAGAGACTGCTTGGCTTGCTCCTTCCAATTTTTTCCCCCATCCAGGTAGATGAGTACCTCTTTTTTATTTAACGAGCTTGAGGAGGATAACACATGCTCGATATAAATCACCTTTGGTAAGTTCCTCTTACTTTTTTTAACGAACTGGAAGAAGTAAGGGATCGGTCCTGTATGGGCCTATCGATGTGTGTTTTAACGAGTCCAAAGACAGAAAACTCGAAGGTTTTTCGGGATTATAGAGTTTGGAAAAATGCTTAAAAGAGAACTCTCTCAGTTCCTTTTTTGTAAAATAGTCCAATGAGACCGAAAAAGGGTTAAACTATCGCTCGCAAGACGCCCTTTCTGACCTTTTAACGAGTGTGAAAGGAAGCAAGATCACTCGACAATATTTTCATATTTAGAGAGTCTGAAAAGGGTTTAAAGAAGACTCCAGGGGGGTTCCTTTTTCGTGTGTTCGTATCTAGACAGGTCCGAAAAAGAGATAAAAGTTTACCCGGTTACGTTCTCATATTGTCAAGCTTGAGAACGAACTAAGACTATGCTCATCAGTGTGACAAGGTGATTAACCGATCAGGACTGCCAGGAAACCTGCGATGCCAAAACTACAAACCAGAGTTTAGTGAAGCCATTTACATCATTAGAGAAACCCAAAATGACCATACCTTATAAAAAATGAAATTTTATAAATAACAATTGATTTAAAAAACTCATTTACCATTTCATTTGCAAGGATTTTTGGAGTAGTGGAGAATCTCATTTTGGAACAAATCTTGTTTTTCTCGCTGCCGGAGCTACGATCAATCATTTCACTCGCTGTTTGAACCAGGTAGGTGCCCATCCCTTGCTCTTTCAATTGCATGGTTTCAAATTGATTTTCGTGGCATTATTTATTTCAAAAAACAAAGCCCTAGGTCGCCCCTCTTTGACCAAATCGGCCTCCTTTTAAACATTAATAAAATAGGGGGATTCTTTTGAAAAAATGCATTAGAGAAGGGTTGTTAGGATGTCTACACCCTTGCAATCAATTAGGAAGGTCATTCTTGGCAAAATAACTTCACAAAAATTCTCCCCAAATGCCCACGCCCCCCCAAAATCGTTTTGCATTTTTATAACGTTTTTATCATTATTTAACAAATGTTAAAGGGTGTGGTGGTTAAAAAGAGTGAGAGGTAGCTTTTAGATGACATGGGTACTTTGTTTTATGTTTTAAAATGTTTTTTGAAAATCACCAAAATTATCAAAACGTGAGGAATAATGAAATTCTTGATTTTTCTGTTTTGTAGGTGTCTTCGGCAATCATGATTGAATGGAAAGAGAGGGAACACGAGATGGATGATTTAGCCACTCTACGGAGTCCTCGTACGTGGGCCGCTTTGCGAGCCTGTGGCTTGCTCAAGTTTTTCAAATTGCAAAAAATGAAGAGAGAGATTCTACTCCTTGAGCACATGATTGGCCTTTGGGACGTTGCGGAACAGGGATTCCATATTGGTACACAACTCCTAACCATTGAGTTGAAAGATGTGTACTTTTTGACCGGCTTCTCGAAAAGAGGGGTCCCTATATCTTTCACTAGAAAGAGGGAATTACCTGAGCAGGTGGACTTGTATTTGGCATGCCACTGCGTTCCGGGAGCAAGGTTGGTAGGGGGCAGGATCCCTATCAAGGATATACGAGATCTGCCTCTCCGGTCTATATTATTTTCTATCACAAGAATGACTGGAAGTACTAGTTCTCATTTGGCGTCGAGATCATAGGTGGCCTATGGTGTTCAGTGTTTAGAGCCAACACTGTTCAACTGGAGTGTAGCGTTTCTTCGGAATGTGAAGGAACAGATCTCACGGTGCAGGACTGGTCAGAAGTAGTTCGACTATGGATCGTTTTTGGTCTCATTTTTTCTAGAGCGCATCCCTCAGATGCAGTCTCAGATAACATTGGCAGTACACCCAGTGGACAAACCTCGGATGGAGAGGTGGACTAGTCTGTCTCCAAGACTAGTTTCGGAGTCAAAGTTCCACTTCACTGGTGATTTCTTTGCCTGGCTGAGATGGCAGTTCCTCTGGATAGAGGAATTCCCTTATGCCGATGTAGACTTCTGTGGGAGTATGGACTTGATTTTTCCCATGGGGGAATATTGGGGTGAGTCAGGTAAGCGATTAAGCCATACCTTGTCTAGTTTTTGTTTTTAAGTTTTTTGATGTATATGTATTTTTTTGGGTATGTAAAAGAGTTTTAACAGATGTTTTGTTTCCAACATGCAGACAAGGGAGTAGTGCGCCCAGTTGATATACCAGTACCCGGGCGTCGTGGAGGAACCCCAGTTGCAGCAGATCTAGTGGTACCAGTTATGGGTCTCCGAGAGGTCGAAAGAAACCTCCAAGGCCTTACGATGGGCATCCCTCCTCTGCAGAGGGGGGAAGTGCCTTTACATCTGCAGCAACACACTGTAGGGGTACCAGAGAATATCAATTCTTTGTTGAGGCGCATAGTGCATGCAGTAGTATCTTACTCACAACACAACGTCATGCAGGGAGATTAGAGTCTCCCTATGATTTTTTGTATGCCTTGTCAGGTGATGTTGTATGGGTGAACAGACCCAAAATTTTGCCCTTTTACATGATTTTTGATGTAAAGCAAACATTTTAGTCACGCCATATATATATATATATAGTTTTGAGTTTTTATGATGCCGATGATTTGTACATGATGATGTATGTGATGTGTTTTAATTTACATGTAATGTACAGTTTTTGCTTTCCTTGAATCTTATTTGTGGGCTAAATACCGATCCATGATATAATTAGCTAATGAATCTGAAACACTATTAAGTTCTCTCGGAATGTGTCTATATTAAATGTAATCGAACATTCATTCAAGACGGCGAACTTGCAAGTGTAGACGTAGCAGGATAGGACTAAGAATAGCGTAGATGCGGTTGATTTGATAAACCACGAGTTGGAAGTCTAAGTAAATAATGATATGAGAGATACCTAGGGAGGAGTCTTGGGTCAACAGTCTGATGAAAACGTGGTATTTTGCCATATTGTTGGTTGCTGGTCCTAAACAGATGCCTCCTGAACTCACCACCTCGTCAAACTGATAAATAACCCATGCTGTCGAAGCAATGTTCCGGGTATGTCTACTGGCGCCATCCATGAACCCAAAAAAGATAGGAAAGGCAGACGTCATCTGCGCATGAAAACACAGGCACAGTCATGAGTGGCAATGGTAAAGACTCGAGCACGCGAGAGAAAAAGACACACCAAACTAAAATACAATAATGTACAAAGTACAGATGCTAGGTGATCTAGGCATAGTACTTTTTAAGGCAAAGCCCATTTCGGGGCTCTCCCAGGGAAATTCCATCATGATCTATTAGTTCATAACCACCTCTGTGTAAAAAACGCTTCACGATGTAAGGACCATGCCACATAGGTTCTAACTTTCCTGTTCCCAATTTATCGTGTGCTTGGTCGTAAACGAGGACTAAGTCTCCTTCTGCAAAGGATTGAGGTTGGACGGTTTTGTCATATTGACTCTTAATTCGTTTCTGATGTGCCTCATTAACGAGAGCAACATCGCGGCGTGTTTCGTCCAGCTTGGATAGATACAAGAATCGTTCTTCTTCCGCAGAAGTATGGGGCAAGAGTTCTACTTTCAATTTGAGTGATGGAATTTCACACTCGATTGGTAGGATGGCTTCAATGCCATAGACCAATTGGAAAGGAATGAATCCGATTGAGGTTTTCACCGAAGTGCAATAGGCCCAGAGAGCGGAAAACAGTTGTAAATGCCACGTTGTTTTGTTTTCCCCTACCATGCGTTGGATCATGGTTTTTAGGACTTTTTTGATAGCCTCAAATTGCCCATTCGCTCGAGGGTAGTAGGGGGATCATTTTTCATGGAGAAAACCCAATTTCACATGTAACTCGCTCATCATATGGTTTTTGAAGTGTGCACGATGGTCGGTGACGATGGCACGTGGTACACCAAAATGAGTAATGATATGGTTGAAGAGGAATAGAGCTGCAATATGGCCATCATTCAGGAAGGTAGGCATAGCCTCAACCCATTTGGTGAAGTAGTCGACGGCGACGATGATGTAACCGTGCCCCCCGGCTGAGGTAGGCTTACACTGCATGAAATCAATACCCCATTTGGAAAAGGGGTCGATGGCAATAATGGGGTACAACGTAGTAGGGTGCGTACGTGCCTTCTTGTTGAATATTTGGCAGGGTGGGAATTTTTTGATGGCCTCGATGCAATCTTTGAAGATCGAGGGCCAAAAGTAGTCGGCACGTAAGATTTTTTGGGCTGTGGCCATCCCAGAAAGGTGACCGCCACAGGCGCCAAGGTGACAATCGTTCAAAACGCGTTCAGCCTCTTCGTGAATCAGACATCACCGAAGGATGGTGTCAATACCACGGCGATACAAAGTGTCACCGAGGATGAGATAACGACGAGAGTGGTGACGGATGCGTCGACGCTCTTCGCGAGAGATGTTGGGATGAAAATGTTGAGTTTGAAGGTAGAGGAGAATGTCTCCGTACCAAGGGTTAGAGGTGCTGATGAGGAAGAGAGAGTCATCGGGGAGAGAATCTCTAGGTTCAATGTTTTCATCGGCGCAAGGGAGAGCACAGATAAGCTCGACAAACACCAGGGATTTTTTGGCTTTAGCCTTCATAAACTTGAGATCGAATTCTTGGAGAATAAGGATCCATTTTGAATATTTTCCCCCAAGTACTTGACGCGTCAAGATGTGGTACATGGGGTTGGAGTTTGTGATTACCGTAGTGGTGCGTAATAAGATGTAGTGGAAGAATCTTTGGATAGCAATGACGGCTGCCATAGTCAGTTTCTCAACATGCGAATATGTGAGTTCGGGTCTGGATAAACTCTTTCTCAGATAATAAATCACGTGTTCTTCACCGTTAGAGTCCTCTTGAACTAACTCCATCGCAACAGTAGAAGTAGAAGCGTCCAAGTAAAGGATATAATCCTTTGTATATTCAGGAGGATGTAACAAAGGAGCGTGGGTCAAAGTGTGCTTGAGAGCGTCGAATGACCGTTGGGCAGTGTCATCCCAAATGAAAGGGACGTTCTTTTGCAGAAGCCACATAAATCCTTTAGTGATCTCGACATAATTGCAGATCAAACGATGGAGAAAGTTTTCTTTGCCTTGCAAACTTTGGAGTTGGGTTAAGTTGGTAGGTGGGGGTAAGGCTAGGATGGCCTTGATCTTTAAGGGATCCACCCTGATCCTGTCTTTGGAGACGATGAAACCGAGGAGTCAGCCTGATTCGACAGCGGAAATGCATTTATGTGGGTTCAGACGAATACGATAGAAACGACATCGAAGAAAAATTCCCTGCAAGTGGCCAATGTGATCAGGTTGGTTGGATGAATGGGCGGGTAAATCATCAAGGTAAGGTTCCGCGATATGCTTGATTTCGTGGAAAGCGTACGACATGGCTCACTGGAAAGT
>JASDQU010014780.1:29263-87590 GCA_032191745.1 Picea mariana | reverse complement strand
CCGGGAATTGTGGGTTTCCTGAAAAAAGGAACATTCCATGGATTAGGTGCGGCAGGCACATTTTGTCCCGTGGAGGCATGAAGATTTCCTTGAAAAGGGACGCTCCACGGATTGGGTGCGATGGACACATTTTTTCCTTGTGTTTGATGGTGGACTCTGACTTGAGGTTGCCCCCCAGCATGAGGGTGCCCCCCGAATGGAATTTTTCCTCCGGTGGGAGGATGCTCCCCAGCATTAGGGTTCCCTCCGAATGGAATTTTTCCTCCGGAGGGGGGATGCCCCCCAGTTTGAGGTAGAGTTCTCGGGATTTGAAAGCTAGATGCCAATGACTGACCAATGTTACCGATCAGGTTAGGACCACCAAGGCCAGTCCCTCTCGGTTGTTGGATAGGTATGGAACTTCCCGGTACAATTTGAGTAGTGGTTTGGGCAGTGGTGGTAGCAGATGCGTTCAATGCCCTAAATCCAAAAGGGAGATTAGGTCTTGGTGTTACAGGTGTGCCAATCGGGGCTTGATTAACTACCGCATTACCGACAGGGATAGTCGGAATGTGCGGGGCCATTGTCGAATGGGCCATCTAGAGGGGAATAGAAGGCCTTGGGCCAACGAACGGTATGTTCAGACCAATGGTTGGTGTGACTGTAAAAGTGGTAGTACCGGTGAAGTGATTTGGGGGTACATTGTAGGAAAAATATGCATCGACACCTTCTCCTATTCCATAAAGATCTCACACCAAGCGTGGTGGACTCCGAACAATGTCCGCAGTCCAAAAAGGGTCATTGGCTAAAGGGTTCTGAGGAGACCCAACCGGAATATCCGGATTGACAACAAATTCTTCGGCTGAATTTAGTGGAGGATCTATCGTTCGTATCCCTCCGGAATGTGGTATGCTTCTGGAGATTTGGAGACAATTCGAAAATTCTCCAAAGGGATGGGAACTTCTTCCTGGGAAATTGTAGTGTTTTGAACCTCGCTCTGTTGAGGAGATTCCTCCGTAGAATGAGGGGGTAAAGAGGTGTTTCCTTCCATATTTTCTGGAGGAAGTCCCTGTAGCCTCCGTGAACGGCGTGGAGGGTTGATGTTGGTGTAAAAGAGTCGGTGAAAGAAATCTATGGCCAACAAGCGAAAAGAAACAACACACGCTAAAAAATCTAGGAATCACAACCAAGCAAACAAGACCTTCTTTTGATGATCATACTAGTTGGTGATGAAATCTAACGTCGTGTGATCAAGTCCAGAAGGGGTGGGGGTAGGGTGGAACAGTTACAATGGAAACCTGCTTAACAAACTTACGCCTTGGTGCAAGCTTCCACGCAGTAATTGTGGATTTACCCTCCAAGGAGCCCGAGTGAGTTTGACCAATGTTTGTTCCAGGTACAGTGAGACTTCCCATCACCATCACTTTTTGTAAGACCCTAAATATTATGGCCACTAAGGTTACCAATTCGCAGTCAGCCCCTGGGCGGGAACAGTCGACAGTCCGATCAGAACGTACAAGTAGGTTATCAAGCCCGAAATCAACTAGAAGGCTTCCACGCAGTAATTGTGGATTTACCTCAAAGTGACCCCCATAATACGATCCAACCACCACAATTAGTTAAACCACGGAGGGTTAGTCCCTGTAGCTTACCCAAATGCGACCTCATGCGTAACCCCTATGTGAGAGGGGGATCCCATGCAGACTTATATGATAACTGGATTTGACTCTCCCTAACTCAGGATGCTACTGTTTGTTTTGGAAACTTTGGAGAGTTATGCTCACAGCCTAATCCAAAGCACTACACCTATTCTACTGTTGGTGGAGGATCCTAGCAAAGAAAAAGATTATAGATAATTTTTAATTAGCATTGATTTTTATGGCTGTTCTTTACGCAAAAGGGGTGTATGGAAGTGAAACAAATGGAATTATGAATCAGACCCAAATAATGCATCGAACAAGATAAACAGTCATTTCCTTTCGATGAACACCTATCTAAGGGAGAGAGAGAGTTCTTTTCACTAACAAGCACAACTACGGAGTGTCCTCAAACGATTCTTTTTCTCAATCAAATCCTGATGTAATGCAAAAACTTTTAAAATGCCTTCTAATATGCACAATCAATCATGGAGATTCTTTTTTATTGTTCGTATATGAGTTAAAGATCAATTCAACACAATGCTTGTCCTGCTAATTGTCTTTGTATGAATGAAAATCAAACTAGCACAAGATAAAGTCGTACAAACAATGCACCCTCTCATTGCAATCAAAACGAAAAGCGAAAGAAAAGAAACAATCAAAGTGAAAACAAAATTCACACCCAAAAAGCAAAAGTTGAAGAACAATGACCTTGACTCAAATCAAGATAAAGAGGTCTGTAGGCCTTTGATGACCTTCACCAAGGTTTTTACTCAGCTGATGAGGAGAGGAGAACAATGCATGGGTTTCAAACTTCACTCAACAGGAAAAACTCAATAAAAATGGTAAAGAAGGCTACAAGATCCAATTAACAAGGTTTTTATTCCTCAAAAAGGTAGATGTCAAGGCTGAAAAGGAAGAAAAATTGACTCACTAGATGACTCAGCAAAAGAGACACAGAGGCAAACCCTGAAAAAKCCAGTTCTGGAGGGTTATTGGGCCAAAAAGAGGTTGGCTCTCTGTTGCCAAGGGCAAGGAGCGCTATAGCGCTCTGTGMAAATCTATTAGGAGCGCTAGCGCTCTGTTAACACTAGGACAGGGGCGCCAGGGTCTGAAACTCCAAAAATTGTCAGAAAATTCCAAAAATTGGGATTCAAACTTGACAAGTATGTTGATTGTGATAAGGTAGGGAGCCAATCARCTCATGAAACCAATCAAAAGAGTAGTGAACCAGGTCTAAAACAATCAAGGGACAGAACTAGGTCAATGAGGATAAATCGAAACAAGAGGTTTCGATTCGAGGCTATCTCCCCAGTGGAGTCGCCAATTTCTGTTGTAGGAAAATCTCCCTGTTGACATTTAGATCACCTCTAAGGCTTCAACTTAACCCTAGATAGAAAAATTCTTAACGTGGACACTGACTTCCTTTCAAATCTATGTAAACTAATACATGAGAAACAAGGATAACAAAAGTACCTCTTAATCGACATTTGTCCCTGCACGCTCCGAGTTGCGCTCCAATCCTTTGCTCCTCGCTGAGTTCTGCAGGCAAACAAGATACAACCACTTCCTACTCTATTCATATTATCTTGAAAATAGATCTATCAATTAATGAAAAGTTCATGTAACATCAGACACAAACTAGAAAGAAACAGGCCAAGCGTGTCATATTAATGAGAATAACGACAACAGTGCTTACAATCGTAGATGCAAATGCGACAACTTCGTCAAGTCCCCTTCGTCTAACCCTTGCTCGAAAGATCCACAACCTGGTTGACAACAGCTTCACTGATCACTTCTCTTTGACTGATTGTGTGTTTCCTATGAGATCATAGGTTTCATGCTAGCAATTCTTCCCCCAATCAGTTATGTTCCAGCACCACTTATGAGATCATAAGTTTGGTGTGATTCTCCTTTTCCATTCCCCTTTCACCATCATAGAGCTTGCTTATATAGGTTTGGAGGAGCTTAACCTCTTGAGTTATGTTTAGAACAAGTTGGGAACCTCTTCCTTAGATCAGGGATCTCTTGATGAAACCAAGAATTCGAGTACAACTGCCTCCTAATCTCGAAAGATCCTTTCCTTATTCTCCTCACCGGGCTAACAACTGACCCAGATTAGGGAGAGCTCCTTCAAAAGGGGCATCAGAGCGCTATAATGCTCCCAGAGAAGCTTAATGGGAGCACCATCTCTTCAAAAGTGGGCAGCGCTCCTGCAGAGGGGTAAGGAAGAGTTATAACGCTCCCTGAGGCCTTATAGGGGAGCGCCAGCGCTCCTAAGGCTATTTTAGGGGAGCGTTCACCCTCAAAACTCTTGATTGGAAGCCCTTTTCAGGTGTTAAGAGTTGTTTGACTCCAGTGAACCATTTCTCCTTCTTCAAACCAAGTACATAAGATGGTTTAAGTGTCTCCTTAGTGTCGTCATCATGGCAGTATGATTCAACAACGTTTGCGACACTTTGTAACCAACTTGCGACACTTGCAAAAGTTGTAAGGAAGTTGCGACACTTACGACAATTGAGAGGAATATGCGACACTTATCTAGTTGAGTGATTTTGATGTGTAAGAGTAGGTGTTCATGATGTGTTGCCCACCATTGCACAGGTATTCCTTCTATCATGATGTTAACCACTTGTATCTGATGGGTTAAGGGAACTTGTTTTATTTGAGAAATGAATGTGTCCACCAAATGCGTCCCATCAAACTGATATGGAGTATAAGCACCAAATCGAACCTCATGCACTGTGGTGGTAATTTGTGTACATATCCTAGTCAAGACTTCATACAGTTTATTGTTCCATATCTCAATAGCATCCTCTGAATCAATATAATATGACTTCACACTTCTCCAAATCAACTCTCCATTTACTATGGGATTGATTTAATCCTCTCTTTTCCTTGTGATTTCATATATGTTTTCAATAATGGAGCTATGTGCATCCTTGTTCACAGGCTCATTATATCTATCACCTTCATTTAGATCTAATAACGTGATCACACACAAATTGCATGTCTCAAAATACATCTGTATTTTCTTCAAATTCAACATGGATTGTTATAAAATTACCTGTAAATACCAAGGAGTGCAAGGTAGGGATCCAATTCATGAATGATCTCAATCACCTCAAAATATGCCTTGGTCTTCACCCCTTCAATGTTGATTTTGACCTATTTCATCTAGCTTATAGGATATATTTTGTATTGATTATTTATCCTAAGTCGAATGGGGGACCACACCAAGTTTGGTCTTCCCATCAACTCCCATGATTTCTTTGGTAGGATGTTCACATTGGATTCGATATCCAACATGACTCCATGCAACACATAGCTTTCAAATTCAATTGTCATCTTGAACCATCTTCATGTTTGCTTCTTCTTACTTACCAGACACGCATTCCTTTCTGGTAGTGGGGTGTATATGACTATAGTTGTTTCTTCTTCCCCCATACCATTTTTTAACATGTGCATCAACTTTCGTGCAACATCAGGATCACTCAAAAACTTCAAACAACAATGTAATAAGTTTCCTACTTGGTATTCTACTTGTCCTCCAAGACCAATTTAACATAATGCTTCTTCTCACATCGTGTGCCTCAACTCTTTGCACACATGCTCCTCTATTTCTATTTTTTGGGGCTATTGCACTTCTTGTTGTCTTCAAACTTCTTCCAATGACCTTTGCGTCATGCGTTGTATCTCTTTGTGCACATGACATTCCTCCAAATACTTTTGTGTGGCGCACTACAATTCTTCTTCAGCTTGTGCTTCCTCTAGCAACCTCTATGTCACACATTGTACTTCCTCATGTACCTGAGCTTCTTCCAGCAACCTTTGTGTTGCATGGTGAAAATATTCTCATGCTATCTCCTCTTCTAAAGCCCTATGCGCATCATGGAAAAAATGATTTTACTTCATAGTCTCAAACTTAGGAGGGGCTTGCACTACTTTTATAATATTCCCTTATGGTCTCTAGCTCGATATTTATCCATGTTGTAAGTCCATTCCCATTTTAACTCGTCCTCAAGTTATCACATGCCCATCATCTTCCTCATCTTTATTTTGGTTCCCGTTTGGCTCTATAATTACAATGTTGCAATGTTACTAACTCTCTTTACATTTCTTCAACAAGTCAAGAAAATCCTCTGTGGCATGCTCAGTACTATAGCAGTAGACATAGAGAGTAGGCGGTTTGGTACAAAATCTTGAAACATGGCCTATATCGCCACAATTGAATCAAGTGGGTGGTCTTCCTCTACCTTTGTCATATCCTCATCCTCGACCTTGTTCATATCCACCTCTTTTTGTGCCTCCGTGGTCACCCTTTTATGTTATTCTTGAACTTGGAAGGAATCATGAGTGTGGTCCTATATGAACTAAAGTGACCATTAATTGTTCTAATCATTCCCCATGGATTTTCAGAACTTGCAAAATGGAGTATAGTGAGTCTTTTGGTATTTCTCTAGTGTTGGGAAGGGAGGAGAGATATGCCCCAATTTTTTGTGAATATCGCACCATTCTTGTTAATTCCTATTTAGAAATGGATTCATCACACTCGTCACCAAGAAACTTCCCAACATGGGACATTCATCCCTGTGGTGACCTTCCGACTGACATGTAGTACACCGCATGTGCTTTCACACCACTTTTTTATTTTACATATCTTTCAATTGCATTGTCATATTTTCAAGTGGGGACTACATTTGCACCAATCTTCCTAATGTCTCTCCACCTCTTGTCATGGCTTCTAGATGCATTGCAATCTCCACCACATCTACTTGATTAGTCACCTTTTGCTGGGTGAGCGAAACTTGGATATGGTGGAGTAGTCACGCAATGAACCACTCCATGTGTTGAACATCTTGGATATAGAATGTCGTCCTATATCAAATTATCTTGAATTGTTGGTCATAATCCCACAGTCTCTCCAGTTTTTTTTTTTTATTTGATTTCCGTAATGTGTTGTGATTCTAAATTAGGCTTATGAAACTCCCTAAGAATATCTCTCTTAATTTTAGTTAGGAACCTCGATTATCTTGATGGAACAATTATCTTTTACTTTATGTACCACATTAGAGATCTATATTTTAAAGTGGTCTCCAGTTGCATAATATATGATGCTTCATATATGATCCTCTTCACAAACCATATAGACTCACACATGAAATAATTATTTTTACATCATCCTTACCCATCCCATGGAACACAGGTAGCCTCAATATTGTATCTTCATTCACAATTCTCAATCTTGGGTTGTTTCCTCCAGGTTGATTGCTAGTTGTCGATGATATTTGTACCGATACTATTCCCTACAAAGTATTTATGTGTTCATATTATTCTTCACTCATATCCTCCCTTATTTCTTCTATTACTCTTTCTTCATCTACTCCTATCGTCGCGTTATCCGATTTTTATTCTTCTTGGTTAAAAATGTCCAAGGAGAGTGGTTCAAAGAGGGGGTTCCTTCATCTTCTTTCATAATTTACAATGCGGTATCCTAGATATTTTTGTACCTACAACCATACAATATGATTCAGTATAGCTAAATCCTCTTCCTCTTCTTGTTATGGTTCTGAACCATCCTCACCTACTTTAGTAGATCAACTTTTCACCTCATCTTCCTCTAATATTGCAACATCTCTCAACAACTAAAGGGGTCATACCTTGTCTTCTCTGACCCAACTACCACTAATTCTAGTATCATCATTGGATACCCTACTCCCACCATTGTGCTCTTCTATGACATATCTCCTTCTTGGATTCTCTCTGGCACATCACTCTCTCCCACACATCCTCCTAGTGTGGTATCCTTCCTCTTCATTCTGGGTCTAACCCCTCATCTCTCACCCCTTTCTACCTTCTTTGTGATCCTTTGTTATAATTTACTCATTAGCTCAACTCTTATTCCATATATTTTGGATCTTTATTTTCGCTTCTCTTATGGTTCCATTATGTCCTCACTTCATCTCAACATCTTATAGATCCTCCTTAGTGGATCCACATCCTATTTCTCTTTTCCACCTTCTTTTAATCCCCCCCCAATGATAGGGAGTCTACTTAGCCATTCTATTTGTCTCCATGCACACCAATCCTTTCTTAATCAACAACATCTTGATCCACAATGGGTTTTTTTCCAACAATATCTTTTGAGGACCTTCATCAAACTTTGTTTCAAACTCACTGAAATAATCACTATATTCAGTGGAAAATTCATTAATGTTTCCCTCATTTACTTGGGAAAACTAGAAATCAATTGCATGAGCCCACTTATTATCCACCACCTTCATCCTATCGATCATAGTATGTTTCCAAACCAGTGGTTCTTGGGGTCTCAAAGAAGTATTAAGGGTAGTTTTCCTCTTCAACCATTCATATAGAAAACATGGAAACTCAACCAAGAAAATATCATGCAAATCAGTGTAGTTGTACCTCTTCTTCTAATGTTCCATGTTGGTTATTAATCCCTTGATCTCTCATTGTGCAAGATCATCTTCCTTCATAGTTAACCAGTCTTGGATTTCCTCCTAATATGGATTCCACATCATTCTATCCATCATGCAATACAAAACCTTCAAGTCCCAATAATGAAACCATTTTTTGTCTCTCTTACGCACATCCTTCCTAACAATAGGGGGTTGATGACCTAGGGTTCATCCAGAGTTGAGCAACAAAACCTTAAGGTGTCAACATATCAATATTCAATCAAGGACTGGAGAAGGTCTCACCCAAGACACCATAAGAATCATAGAGATGATATGGTATTGTGTTGGAGATGAAGGGATATAAAATACAAGGAATCCACTCGAGCCAACATTCATTCATTCAATCATATTCCATTAACGAGCTAATTGCATAACCCATTAATAAAATAATCCATTAATCATATAATAGACACATTAATTGATAGATATAATTGCATCTTTATGTTATCTCCATTAAACAACATAATGCGTACATCAACAGATCCACATTGAAAAGGGAATAATGCTCTATGCTTTGATCCATTCTATAGTTATTTCATTACAATGATCCATGTGATCTCTATTCATACTCTACCCTACTCAACAGACTCCATTACAGACTCTATACAGAGACTCACACAAAACTATCCAAAAACTAAGAAGAAGACTCATACAAAACTGAGACTGCCTTTCACAGACCTCAGACAAAATCTTCCTTCTTGTCTCTCTCTATACTTTATCTCATGTTATCTTTTCCTTCTTCTCTTTATTCTAATCTAACACTTTGTGTTTTTCTCCTCCGCTCCACTCACTCTAATGATCACCATTTTTGCATGCTTTTGTTGTCTTCATGCAACCCACATAACCTCCTTGGGGCATGGTAGTCCTAAAGAACTTTCCAACTCATCCATCATCTACCCCACGATATCTCGTCTTGTCTTGGTTCATTATTTGGGAATATTTACAAAGATATTATTTTGACTCGACATGCATGCGATATCTTTCCAATATCCAACATGAAGTATAGAAATTTGATTGGCATGTGCACCTTATTTCATCTGTCACATGGCTTTTGATGCGTGAACGCAAAACTGATGTGTATGGGACGATTTGTGCATGCATGCAACCTACCCAAAAAATTGGGTCTCGAAATTTTGAATTGATCATGCCTCCATGATTTCTATATGAACATTATAGAAAAGAGATACATAAGTAGATTGTACTTTTGGCATTATTGGGAAATTTTACATCTATGAACATTGAATCTTTAGAAGAAGTTTTTTCTTTCCAAAAGAAATGTCTTATGAAAGTGCGGTTGTATTATTTGTAATCAATGTTCTTCATTCATAGATTTATAATTGTACTCTTTTTCTATGGGGTAAAAAGTCTCCTCCTAGTCTATGCCTTCTTTATGTGCATATCCTTTCTCCACAAGCCCCTTTGGGCTGGCGCTCGGCCACATGTCTCTTAATATGACCTTATTAAAGGGGGAACATGCTTAGGGAGAGTGGATAAGCCCTATAATTAAACAAAAGTGGGTTTTTACCCTATGGTTTGTGGATTTTATTTGATTTTTGACCTGTAATTAGAGATTTTGGCCCATTTTTGGGGGACATTGGGCTCTTTTTGAGGCCTGATTTTGGGAGGAAGTTGAGGAATGATAACCAACTCTAGATCTATATAAACCAGGACTTCTTGAGGCCATGGGAGGAAATTTAGAGTAGATTTATGCTGAAGCAAAGCCAAGACAAAGCCATTTTTATGTAGCGAAGCTATTGAGGAATGCACCTTTGCGAGCCATTTCTAGGAGCTCCGGTCATCCGATTTGAGTGTCATTTATTTTGTTGGGTTCTAGAGATCTGGGAGAACAAGGCCAGATCAATATTGTAGCCTTTTTTCACTATTGTGATGTACTTATTGAGCTTTGAATAGAAATAAAAAATCCTCACCCACTAAGACAAAAGACCGGAGACGTAGGCGATATTGATGAACTCCGTTATCACATTGGTGTTATGGTTTGTTGTTGTTGATTTCTTCATTTATGTTCTGTAAATGTTTATATGGCTGTGATATATTCTCATATCTTCTTCCTCCTTCTTTAAGCTTCCTAATTGGTTAATCAAAACATGCATAATAACTCAACCATAGTCATGTAAAAGATCTTTTCTGATCATCCACTCTCCACACTCAACAATTGAAACCTAGTTCATACTCCTACAACAATTCCAATCCACTAGATCCCTCTTCCCCACAACCTGCAAAACCCAAGGAATGTACCCCCTTCACTGCTCATAGTCCCTAGAGCTATAATACCATTCATTTATTATGGGTTATAGTGCACTTGGTTAGCCACGAATCTCTTATATACGGACTTGTTACGAGGAAAATCACTCTATGGCATGGGGTAAACCACAATAGACAAAAATCACTACATAAATCAAATCACTTCTCAAGTATGCTACATAAATAAATATGCTAACAAGACAAGATACAGATCTTACCTCATCTAGACGTTCGATGAAGTCCACCGTTGAGCACTCAACCTAAAGAAATACACCTGCAAATTGTCCTCAACAACCAAGATACACAGGAATATGGTGATAATATATGAATTTATCACATATAATTACATAATCTATCAATATTCATAATGAATATGCCGATGAAATAACAATTCAAATATTTGCAAGACATTAATTGGACGAGAAAAGAGTATTTCTACTAAAATGTAATAAACAGAAGTGTATGAATGACAAACTTTCGTGTCAACACGTTCTAAACTGAGAAACTAAGTCCCTTCCAGCTGGGCCTCCACCACTTCAATATTCCATCAAAGGCAAGACCATATAAGAGAGTCAATGAGGTTCTCCATTAAATAGGGAAGATCTTGGGGGCTTAACAATGTGTTCAAACTTAAAAGGACAAAGGGATGCATACTCAATATGAAGTAAATATTTTTTTTCCGAGTAAATTTTCTCTCAAAGTTGAATTCTTCTCCTCATTTCCATAGTTTGGATAAGGACCATTTATAGCCTTCAAATGGAACAGAAGGGATGATTCGAAAAATTTCCAATATATGGAAGGTTAAGGATCATGGATCCAGTGATGTGACATGGAAACCCGACACCATTTTTTAATTTTGAGCACAAAACCCGATGTACATGGGCTGTAATCGTGCAACCTATGTATACACATGTTGTATAGTTTTTAGGGTGTGCATGTGTGGAGAAATATGTTTTTTATCTCTGGGAACTTCAAAAGGGGACTTCAAGTCTGCATAGGGAAATGGAAGTGTCTTTCTAAGAAAGTTTGCATGCGGTGAGGATGCCCCCTAATTTATGAGGTCAGAGGAGTATCTGCGATGGCCAAAATACATTATAATTCCCATAAATGGAGTAATGGAGACCCAACTGGATGAACTTGTTTTTCATAAGAATATCACAATCCATAATGAATTTTTCACATGTCTTCTAATTTGAATTACATTGCAGATCCATGTGGAAATATACCAAAAATCTTTTCATGGCCATGAAGAGGAAATACAAAAGTAGATACATGCCATAGGCTATCATAGTCACGAACAAGGCCCAGTGAAAACCAATCTCAAAATCAATATGAAGATATATGTATACAATGGAGTACAATATCATCTCCCATGATAACTAAATTCATATAGGTACTAATCCAATGAGTGATAGAAACAACTCAGGAAAGTTGTGAATATGAACTGGCATATTCAGGTCTTCTACATGATCCACCAAAGGTGCAAGTCTACATCATGTGAATAAAGTATTTGAGGTCAAACACAATGAGACTTCATTTGATTGTCAGTAATTAAGGTATACCGTTAACAAACGCGAGACAACCTACCGATAATGAAAGTAGCTATCAAGGCACCGAGTACATTATTACAAGTGTGAATAAAGTTGTTGAGGTCGAACACTTGAAGAATACATCTATCCGGAGACATTGATGTATTCCCAACTGTCGATGGTGAAAGAACCCGCCACTGATGACATCAAGCCTCTAGGTACTCATAGGACTCTAAGTCTCATTTCCAAAATAGATCAGTTGAATTCGATGGAAGGAGACCTACTAAAAGGAGAGCATTAAGGAATCTCTAATAATTCATAATGAGGTATAAAGCAGGATCTTTATGATTTGGAGGAACTCAGATGAAGAACATGTCCACGAACCAATGACTTTGTGTGTCTTCCGCATGCACCATATGCAAGTAGTTCACGAAAAAGACCCTCTGAATAAAATCCAACGAGGAAAACCACTGAAAAGGTGAGGAAACCACCAATAAGGCTAATGTAATCCAATAAACTGCATGAATCCCATTGTGTAAATATATTTCTTATCGTCGAACATAAGGGAAACTCCCCATTCAGTGACCAATGAGGAGATGTCGACTTCTAGGTTCAAGGTTACCTACCCATAAGGAAAGTAGGACCAAGGTGCATGGTAGGAATACAACTTCATGTAAATATGAGACACACTGAGGGTATGGTAGACATGCAAAGTCAATAATTCTGAGAAATGGTTGACATAGGCTGATAGACATCCTTTGAACAAGAGCATGAGACATATGGATGAATCTCGCAGCATAGACCCAATGGTGAAAATTTGTGATGTAGGAGGAACCGATCAAACTCTCCATAGGGACTGAAAGAGTAACCAGTTAGGGGAGTAAACTCTCAGTAACAAGATCAACTTTCTAAGGTCATGATAAACCCAAAATTTTGATGAAAATTGGACTCAATTTTCTTTTCTCTGTTCAAAGGCGACATGACTGCTACCAACATAAAGTAATACGCTTTTTTTGCCCATCGTTTTTGGTGTTTTCATAGTCAAATGAATGCTATGATACAAAGGAGGAAATAAGTGTCGCGAGAAAGAAAATAGTTTTAATAGTTGAAAATACCTATGCTCAATGCAAGGAGGTGCATGCTAGATATGGACACTCAGAGTAATTTTTTGTCTTGGGGTATAGGGTGTCAAGTTGCAAAGGATATAAGAAAGGTTCTGCTTGGCTGATGATGCAAACTACTGAGGTGATAGGCTTATAATGTGAAATCAAGAACTGACAATAGGCTCAATACTGCAAGCAAGAGAATGATATGAAATTACAACTTAATGCCAAAGAATGTCCTTTTTCCTACATTTAGTCCCCTAGGCCCAGAAAAATCTAAAACAATACCCAGGAGAACTCTTCTAGCCACTAGTGACTAGAGTGTTCCTTTTTCGAAAATACTCTACTTGGTCTAAAAAGGGGTTAAACTTACACGAAATAGATGTCCTTTCAAATCCAATTAACAAGTGTGAAAGAGACAAGTTCACTCGACAATATTTTCACTTTTTTAGAGAGTCAAAAAAGAGCTTAAACACGACTCAGAGGATGTTCTTCTAAGAAGCATATAATGGGGGAGGCCAAGGCTACCATGCATGACTTTCTTTGAAAGTCAACAACTCATAGATAACTAACACAAGCTTGGGAAAACCCAAATCTTTCCAAGTCGAGGAGGATTCAATACCCAAAGAGGTTACCTTATCTACAATATATCAAAGAATGCCCCTTATCTAGAAGGGTGTAGAAGAAGGAAGTCAAGGATCTACAAGATCATTCCAATCAAAGGAAACCACCCTAGGACTTGGAGGGAGTGTACTTGAAGAGAGTAGAATGCTCCCTTGTTAAAAAGGTATTGGACTATAAATTCCAAGGACATGGTCAAAGGACACATCACCCTCCAAAAGAAGAGTGGGATTGATTGAAGATTGCATTGACAATGTCACTTCCTTAGACTTTTCACTCTCCAAGAGAAGAGTGGGATCGACTGAATATTGCATCAGAACCACCACTTCTTCAACTTTTGGTTGAATATGATGCAAGACAACAAGATAAAGGCATGCATCACCCCCGAAAATAGGAGTGGTGTTGGACGAAGACTACATCGACACGACCATTGGTTGAACATGATGTGAAACAACATGGTCAAGAGATGCATCACCCCACAAAAAAAGAGTGGGATCAACTGAATATTACATCGACACGACCACTGTATCAACCAAAGAATGAATAAAATGTTGGGAAACCAAAGATGTATCAGAACCCAAAGGCCCCCTAGGAAAGGACCATGCTTCTTATACCCATTGGCCCTTGACCAAGTTTTGGGAAATCCTTGGTCAAGTTTTACCTATTTTAGGACTTTAGTAGCCTTTCGAAGGCAGAGTGCAAGACGAAGTAGAGATCGTGGGATCTCGACCCATTTTTGGGTCCTTTTGGGATTTGGGATTATGTAACAGGTATGGGATGTCGGCCCATGGGTTTACCCATGTTTAGGCCTATTTTGTAAAGTGTAAATAGATGTCTAGGAAATGTAAGGAGGGGCATATACGTGATGTTAGGCTAATATGCTAAGTGCTATATCTATGTGATTAAAGGATTGTAAGTTCTCTGTGCATACTGTGTGAGACTTGTAGAGCTGAGTGAAATTCATTGCAAGAGGTTGTGGAAGGTTGTGTGCTTAGATCTACTCGGGGAAGGAGGATCTAGCGAGTTGCACAGATCTCTTGTCCTATGTGGAGTATGGTTTTGAGGCTCTATGCATGTAACCTATTGAATAAGATAATAAAGAAGAACATTTGGTTGGCATAGCCCTAGGGTGGGGGTGAACCACATATATGCTATGTTTCTCTTCTTTGTGCGATGTCTTGATGTGTTTATGTCTTTATTTGTTAAGTGCTTTGATATAGATAGATATATCTTTTTATGCTTTGTGCTAATGAGGTATATGGATATTATATATGACTTATATGAATGTGATTAGTTTCTGAATATGTTAGATCTAACCTACTTCTCTATGATAAGTTCTTAGATACATCAGATCTGGATGAATGATGCGATGCTCTGTTTTATCTATGAAGTAGATAGTGGTTCAATATTGATGAACTATTGGTGCTAAGTGCTCTGTTAAGTATTACAATCACATATTTGTGTCCCAGCTAAGGTTGAAGACACATGAGTCCTGCAACCGCCCCTGCCTCTACCTCGGGTGAGACTTCATCTACTTCCCAGGTGTTGCCAAAAGGGTTGGTAGTTAGAGTATTGTTGGTGCGTTGTTGTAGCGTTGAACCCTGGGTCTTTACCTGTGTGAACGAATGGTTCCATTGCCGGGACCTAAAACTGTGATTGCTGGGAACTAAGGAATAGGAATATTTGTGCAAATATCCGACCTAAAACTTTGATTGCTGGGAACTAAGAAAGAGGAAGCTTTGTGAAAATATCTGACCTAAAACTGTGAAAGCTCTGTGCATAGATCTATCGTTCTAGTGCACAGTATTTTACTTGATTTATAAAGCTATGTTCTAAAGAAAGATGCCCGATCTGAAGAAAAGAGGTAAGATCTGGAAGCTCTGTGCTTTGATAAAGGTAAGAATAGTAGATCTGAAAGCTTTGTGCTCTATAGAAGTAAGATAAGTGGAAATTTTTGTTTCTAAAGTATGGATCTAGTTATGTTTGATATATTCTTTCCTATATTGAAAACTAGGGCACTAATAGATGAAAGAAGGTTTGATATGAGTAGATATAATAAGAATAGTGAAAGATATGTTATACCTATGCATAGAAAGAATGTTTGGACTAACAAGTGGATGTAGGATCCCAGAAATAAATGTTTACAGGTTAGCTACCATGATTCTAGTGCGCAGTACATGAAAGGATGGGGATCATTTAAAAGAAAGAGAGGATTAACCCTCTACTACAGCTACAGAAAACTAGGACATCTTGCTAAGGAATGCCCTGGGAGAAGACCTAGTTGTATTTGTTGCAAAGCTATGGACCATGAAGTATTGGATTTCCCTAGAATGATTGCTAAGTTTGAAGGAATGAACATGAGACATGAAAACCCTAAGGAAGATCCAGAAATGGCAGAACCCCAAAATGAATAAGAGAAAGAATTGCTATAGATAAAAGAACCCTGAATGACCACCGACATGCCAGTTTATTAGAAATTTTCAAAGAAAAAGAATGACTTGAAGCAAGAAAAGGAGACTTCGACATTGACTATGTTCTAGATGAGGAAACATAGGTGAATATCATGACAGAAATAACCTGGGAAGATATAAGAAGGATTGCTACGATTCCTTAATTAGGAGGAATAGGTCCATTTAGAGGAAAGCTGATAAACCTGTGTGGAAATCTCACCCAGACATCTATGAATTCCAATGGAACTTCGACAGAGGAAGATTTTGAGATTATTAAATTTATTGAGAACAACACCCCATTTACCATGTTACTGGGAAAACCTTGGATTGAAAGAAATCAGGCCAGAAGGAAAGAAGAAAAAGAAGTTTTAGCGCAGAAGAATCAAGAGTTAAAATGTTTCATGCATAGAAGGATCACACACTTAATTGAAGAACAAAAGAACAGATCGAAGCTATTTAACACAAGAAACCTGGATATCAAAGTTTCAAGAAAAGTAGAATACCCACAAAAGATTGAAGTACCTATTCCAGATAAGGAAGAAGTATCCCCCTCGACTCTTAGGAAATAATCTCAACAATGTGACGTAACTGTGCCAAAAGCAGATAAGAATCAGAATGGAAAAAGGCATATCGAAGCGAAGCTCACTGGAAAGAAATCTAGAAAACTAAGTAAGAAGAGAGATAAGATCGACAAGTTATAGAATGTTCCAGAGGGAACTTCGTAGAAGGAAAATCTGCAAAATTGGAGCTTTGTCGAGATAATAGAACAACATCACATGGAACTTCACCATGGTGAAGCAATATAGCAATTGGGACCAATATAACTGTTCAACCGATCCTTTGAATGGGTAGAAATGCATTTATGGTTCACCACCATATCGTTGGACCGCGCCATAACGGATAGAACAGATTTAATGAAGGCTTCTCGACCATTTCAAGCATTCCGTTGCTAAGTTATCTATTTATCCTATCATTCCATGCACCGAGAAAATTTTTTCTAATCGTGAATTTGAGCTTGCAGACTTGTTGATTTTATATAGTGATCATTGCGTTATTTCCTTCTATCCTATTGCAGTGTCTAAGTTACTCCTCGAACCCGAAGATTTCCAACCCCGAGCGTGTATGTCAGACAAGTTCAATGCAATAGAGAGAGTTTTCAAAGAATTTATGATCGACTTCATGGCTGAATGAGTCATGTCGATGTCTACAGGTGTACAAGCATCATCGACGAGAGGACTACAAGCCTCTCCGTCGACTGCTCGTGGATCGAGGCCATCTCGACCATCAGTAGAAAAGAGAACCAAGCATAAAGATGACCTAGAAAACGTGAAGTTGATTCCATACATATTTCCCAATTACATCCTGCCTCTAGCTATTGTGGTGAATCATGATAGTGTGCCAAGAGACTTTGAGTATGCTATGGTCTCTACGTACCTCCCGAAGGGGATATGTGCAGTTCGAACAGAGAAGGACAAGATCACAGGGTTGAAGTTCAATGACTTCAACCTCAGAGATCAAAAGATCTATGGTATCCTATCCTCATACAAGTACCTAACCAGAACTAATGGGAAGAAATTTAATATCATCCCTTAGTCGTGGATGATGAACCTCACACAATCGACCCTTCTGAATGTCATGAAGATCCCACACTTCGGAAGAAACCAGGAAGTCAATGCATGTATCAAGATGCTACTATTGTGTTACCATGGTGGATACTTATGKCTATACCGTCGCATTACAATTGATCCAACGTTGATCCATAGGATCACAGGACTGAATATGCAAGGACCCAACCCACATGAATTTTATCTAGGAAAATTCGCAGATCGTGCACTTTCATAGAAGATCAAGGATACATATGGMGACATTGAGAAGGGAATAAGAGGCTACAAGGTATATTCCATCCAGAGTGGCACAGTGTGCCTCACATGTCAACTAATAGCTGGAAAGTTAGTAAGGAAGAAATTACCTACGCATGTCACCGACTTTGTTGTTGACACCGTAGGGAAGTGCACGAAAGGCCTACAAATGAACTGGGCGAAGTACCTAGTTAAACAGTTGGAACTAGATTGCCTAGAAGAACAAGATCGGGGTTATGAATTTCATTTTAGTTGGCTCCTGGTCCAAATTACATTTGTTTCTTGAGAGATGTTGGAAGGAGAGACCTCCCTGACATAGAGCCGTTCGAGCCACTTGCCGTGAAGTTTTCTACCCTGTGGTATTCAACTGATATGAACAAACAATGGTAGTCAAATTCTTTGTTTCATACATACTACCTCTAGGTAAAGCAAGCCATAGAAGCTGAGCCTCGCATGACTCAGAACAACCTACAAAGGTTTCAACCACTAATGAAGTTAAACGCATATTGTCACTTTATATACATTACAATGCAAGCATATGAACATCAAGAGTAGCTCTAGTCATATTACAAACATACAGAAGAAGACCTTGAGGAGATCACCAAGGAATGGTCCGTTGACCTCCTTATCTCCACCAACCTCATAGAGATATCTGATATTGACAGCCCATAGGACAATCATAAAGAATATAGTACACCCAAAACTAGCAGATAGAAGAAGACTGAGGAGGTCCAAAACTTAAGAAGAACCTTAGTGAATACTGCTTCCATGTCACCTGACCGAGGGGGTGGTGATGAAGTAGAAGCTGAACAGAGACCAGGTGAGGTAACAACGCCTAGAGACGAGGTCGAACCTTTGAAGAAAACGAATGTTTCCCCCCTAAAACCTTCTTCCCAAAAGAAATTTAAAGCCTCCATGACCAGGATGCAGACTATCCTCACCTCTGATGATTTTGACTTCATCATAGCCTCCCTAAACGATGCTTCACTGGAGATAGTAGAGAAACAAGGAGTGAAGTAGGAAGAAATGTATGATAGGATTGAAGTCAAACTTTGAGGGGTACAACAGGCCCTTCAGTACAGTTGTGTAGTCTCCACTGTGCCCCTGCTATCAGGCGAACCAGATTTGGGAGATGAGCCAAACCAACTCCATCGACTAACTGAGACAGTCGATGCTCGCCTTCGATGAGCATAAGAGGAAACAGAAAAATCCACCTAGTATTTGACGCAAGTGAAAGGAGTACTTGTAGAGAAGCGTCAAGATACAAAATAGGAAAATATTGATTTCCAATCAGAGTTTGATGAAGAAAAAGCACAACTACAACAAGGAAAAGAACAATTTCTCGTGGAGCAACTCAAATTGAAAGAAGTGGTCAACAGAGAACTCTGCTCTGTGACAGTTTTCGAAATAAAGGTAGAGGATCGAGTCATGTAGCAAGTAGAGTAGCTCACAAAATTTATCCAACACCTACAACAACGCATCGAAGACTTAGAGCTCCGTGCAGTGCTAGAGACCCCACAGGATGTAAGGGATCAAATAGAAGCAACTACTCGAAGCGCAGTTGAGAGAATAAAATCCCTTTCTATGGAATGTAAGAAACTCACTGATCGTAGTGACCAGACCTATGAGAAACTCACTGAGAATCCAAAACTGAAGGCACTGGAGTCACAACTCCAAGAGGTGAAGTATCAAGCTGAAATGATACAAGCATAGCTGAAGCCCCTGTTAGCTGTGGAGAGAATGAAGCGATCCCAAGAGAATTGCACTTCCCAGTAGTAGATCCACATTATCCAGATAATATTTATGGAAGTAAATCAAAGGCTCCAACTTGTACAAGATAAGGATTACCAATTGTTCATAGAGGTAGAAGGCCGAGGAGAAGAATTGGAGCAGTTTGTCACTATAGTTGAACAATGCCTAGAAGGACATGTCAATGATGCAATCATCCAAGAGTTCACTAAACAGGAGGCTAAGGCACAAAAGAAAGTCAAAGAAGCTCAAGGATTTTGAGGAAGAACTACCCAGATTAGAGTGACTCGAGACGAGTCACAGGTGAGTGTTGGGGCCCTATTGGCCCTTGACCAAGTTTTGGGAAATCCTTGGTCAAGTTTGACCTATTTTGGGACTTTGACATCGTGTTGAAGGTGGAGCACAAGATGAAGTAGAGATCATGGGATCTTAGCCCCTTTTTGGGTCCTTTTTTGGATTTGGGATTATGTAATGGGTATGAGATGTCGACCCATGGGTTTACCCATGTTTAGGCCTATTTTGTAAAGTATAAATAGATGTCTAGGCAATGTAAGGAGGGGAATATATGTGATGTTAGGATAATATGATAAGTGCTATATCTATGTGATTGAAGGATTGTAAGTGCTTTGTGTATATTGTGTGAGACTTGCAGAGATGAGTGCAAGTCATTGCAAGAGGTTGTGGAAGGCTTTGTGCTTAGATCTACTCAGGGAAGGAGGATCTAGAGAGATGCACAGATCTCTTGTCCTATGCAGAGTAGGATTTTGAGGCTCTGTGCATGTAACCTATTGAAGAAGCTAATAAAGAAGAAGATTTGGTGGACATAGCCCCAGGGTGGGGGTGAACCATGTATATGTTGTGTTTCTCTGCTTTGTGTGATGTCTTTATGTGTTTATGTCTTTATTGCTAAGTGCTTTAATATAGATAGATATATTTGCTTATGCTTTGTGCTAATGAGGTTTATGGATGTTAGATATGACTTATATGAATGTGATTAATGCTTGAATTTTTTATATCTAACCTACTTCTCTATGATAAGTGCTTAGATACATCATATATGGATGAATGATGCGATGCTTCGTTTTATCTGCGAAGTATATAGTGGTTGAATATTGATGAATTGTCGGTGCTAAGTGCTCTGTTAAGTATTACAATCATAGATATGTGTCCCAGCTAAGGTTGCAGACACTTGAGTCCTGCAACCACCCCTGCCTCTACCTTAGGTGAGACTTCGTCTTCTTTGCATGTGTTTCCGAAAGGGTCGGTAGTTAGGGTTTTGTTGGTGCGTTGTTGTAGCGTTGAACCCTGGTTCTGCCCCTGTGCCAACAATATCACATTAGTAGCAGGGCACAAATGAGTGAGGTGATATCCTTTGCAAATAATACACAAAAAAATGGGCTTACATATTATACGTCAAGGCTTCTCAATCGTATGAATGCCCCCAGCATGACTTGCAGTGGTTGGTGACATGCTCCCAACATGACTTGTAGAGGCTAGTATCAAATCTTTAGGATGAATTGCAGAGGTTGGTGATGAATTCCCAACATGACTAGCATAGGTTGGTGACTAACCTTCAACATGACTAGCAGAGGTTGATGATGAATCCCCAACATGACTAGAAGAGGTTGGTGATGAATCCCCAACATGACTAGCAAAGGTTGGTGATGTATGTGCAGTGTGACTAGCAGTGAATAGACTTGTTCCCCCAACATGACTTGCAGTGGCTGGTTGCTAGTATTCAACATGACTTGCATAGGTTGTCAGCCAATATCCAACATGAATAAAAAAGGTTGGTGATATAATTCCAGTATGACTTGCAGTGATTGTACTTCCGGTGGTTGGTTGTGGCATTTGAGACCAAGGTTTTGGGAAACACTGGTTTTGAGAAATTGTAGGCCATGAAGGTTTCTGGTATAAACTATGGCCCTATCTGACAGGATAGTATCCTCCTCAAAATTGGTTCATAAATGGGTGTAAGGGCATCGACACTGAGGAGGCCTCTTGCAAAGAGAAAGAAACATGATAATGGTTACTCATGTGAGGATATATTTTTCCCCCATATGAAGAAACTTCATGAAGGGGGTTTTCCATACTATAAAATTGTCTCCCCTCGGATGAAACACCAAATGAAAGACATAGGTCCTCCATGGGAAAAACGTTTGTAGGAACTGATATAGCAGAAGAAGGATAGATGCACGAGACATAATAAGTAGAATGATCGCCCAATTGAGCACTTGCTACTGGAAACATGAAGCTACGATTGGATCTGTAGGAAGGAATATTTCAACCTCCTATCGTAAGAGTTGATTGAGGGATATGAATCCCACCAAATGAAAAGGGAGAATAAGGAGGCATCATGCCCCATACCCAAAACTAGGAGTTCACATAAGATGATGAGATAGAGGATGGAAAGTGCAAAGACATGTCTGGCATACCATGAGAAAAATGATTAGAGTCCCAAGGTATTAGTTGAGTATCATGATTCAACGTACCACTCAGAAACACAAAAGGATTCGTCCCCATGGAATGAGAAAAGACCATTGGATGGGTAGCACTAACTAAGGGAGTCATGGGGGATCTACTAACCATATCAATGAAAACTCACGACACAATACAAAATCCTAAGGCCAAGTAATAATTATAGATTACACTAAAGTAAAGAAAAAAGGCCAATGCACACAATCAATATATAGTGGCTGAAAAGGGGCCTCCCTCACTAAATTAGGTATGCCTCTCCCAAGAGGGGCCTGAGACTCCCTGCCAAAGATCGGACGTATCATAATCATTTATAAGGGTCCTCATGGGATTAACAACCAGTTAGTCAGATCCCACTAGAGAGGTAATCGTCCATAAAGTATGTGTGTTGTCACCATGGTACTTGCATTTCTGACCCATGGTACTTGCAAAATAACCCATGCAAGTAACCTATGCAACTACTTATGTCAAGAAACTAAGCCACCACAATATAACTAATGCATAGGAAAATAGTCGTAAGTCAGGTCTATCCTATGGGTAGGGTAGAAAAGCCTAAAATCTCGAAAGAACCACCTCTCATAGAGGTAAAGGTACTAGCAAGACCCCCATATAGGAATAGATCCCTAGAAATATCTCTGATGCTAAGAAGCTATGGGAGGGATATCTCCTCAACCAACTTCATGAGACCTCGTGCTTAAATCTAGTGTGAGCGGAGCCTCCTGACATCACCAATTATACAATAGATTTCACCACTCCCTTAGTCAGACACATATGTTGAGTTTAATACCCTTCGGGAAGTTTACTCACAAAATCCTATTACAAGGCTCTAAATCTTAAGATAGTTTGTGCACCTTGAAAAATAAAATTGTTTCTAATCAATTTTAAATTTATCAACATTACTTTTAGCAGCTTTTCTTACTCAAAAGGTGTGGTCGTGAAACCGACGATGTTACGACTCAGCAAGTAAAATAAATGAATATGAATAAAATTCAAAGTCCTAAGTTCAATTCCCAATAAATGATAATCTTTTCTAAATGCAACTTTCAATTCAATTCTGCAATTTCAAATAAGATGCAATCTTTCTATATATGTACTAATATTGATGAAAAGAACCCAAAAGATCAAATGGCAATGACGCAATTTTATTTTATTTTTGGTATTTTCGATATAAAAGAATGAAATTACAAGGACTGAGCAACAAATTGATATAAAGAACCTATTATATGTAAACAAAGAAAAATCAAGTAGAATATCAAGAACCAAACACCCAACCCAAGATGCATGGACAATTAATGAAAATGATGATGTGAAATAAAAAATGCCCAAAAATTCAACCAAAGAAAGGTTTCCTATCACTCTGCAGGCACTTAACAGTCATAGAAGAGACCTAATAAGACTCAACAACCATCAAAACTTACCCAACAAACATCAAACTCAACAATCTAGAAAACAAAGATGATGTATGTGACTGCTCAGAAGAAACCCACATATATACACTTCCTACATAACGAAAGATTGTGTATGTACGCGACTGTCAGGGAAAAAAACATGTATATGTATTAAAACACTTCCAGGTTAAGGATAAGGCCAAGAAACTCAGAATCAAAATGAAAAAAGGATATCAGGAAATCAGACGACAAGAAATTCCATCTAAACGAGAGAAATCAAGGAGAAAAACACTCCAAACCCCGAAAAGAAGATTGAATCCCCAGTATGGTTTCCAATTCTATTACAAGGAAAATCACTCTATGGCATGGGCTAAACCACAACATACGAAAATGACTGCATAAATAAACTTTAATCTCATGTATTCTATATAAATAAATATGCTAACAAGACAAGATAAAGAGCATACCCCATCCATACATTCGATGAAGTCCACCGTTGAGCACTTGAATCAAAAAAATACACCTGCAACTTGTCCTCAACAACCAAGATACACAAGCATATGGTGATAATTTATAAATTTAGCACACATGATAGAATAATCCATCAATATTCATAACAAATATAATCATGGAATAAAAATTCATATATTTGCAAGACATTAATTGGACAAGAAAAAAGTATTTCTATTAAAATGAAATCAACAGTAGTGTATGGATGGAAAAATTATGTGTCGGCACGTTCAGAACCGAGAAACTAAGTCCCTTTCAGCTAGGCCTCCACCACTACAATCCTCCACCAAAGGCAATATCATATAAGAGAGTCAATTAGGTTCTTCATTAAATAGGGAAGAGCTTGGGGGATGAGCAATGTGTTCAGACTTAAAAGGAAAAAAGGATGCAGACTCAATATGAAGTGAATAATTTTTCCAGAGTAACTTTTCTCTCAAAGTTAAATTCTTCTCCTCTTCTCCACACCTTGGATAAGGCCCATTTATAAATTTCAAATGGAACTAAAGGGATGATTCAAAACGTTTCTAGTATATGGAAGGTCGAGGATCATGGATCCTGTGATGTGACATGGAAACCCGACACCATTTTTTTAATTTTGAGCACAAAACCCAATGTACGCAGGATGTAATGGTGAAACCTATGTATACACATGTTGTATATCTATTAGGGCATGTATGTGTGGAAAAATATGTTTTTTATCTCTGGGAATTGCAAAAGGGGACCTCAAGTATGCACAGGGAAATGGAAAAGGCCTTCTGAGAAAGTTTGCATGAGGTGTGGTAAATCTTGTTATAACAGGACTTTAGGAACTCTCGGTTGTTTCAAGAGAGCTCATAATATCCTTCACTAGGATCTTGATCCATTTCCTCAATAGGAAATGCACTACAGGATTACAACCTAATTTACAGGAAGACAAGCCTCATTTCCATCATATCACACAATCAAACAATGGTTTCCTTCAAGCATGTCATGGTTGGTTCTCTTTCCAACACTCAACTCTTCCTTTGCTGCCCAAAATCTCCATGCAAAATTTGTCTCACTCTTTATTTTTTCTTGCTTGCTTGACTCGCACTCTTCCCAAAGACGATTGTACTTCATCCCACTCTCTCCAATAACTATGGTATGTGAACACTCACACCCACCCTCTTACATGAGTTTAATGATTGGCCTTGTGGACACTCAACAATAAAATAAAATGTTTACATGATGATAATAATTTCATGAATGTGAGTTAGATTAATCCCCATGAATAAAATTCCCCTTGGATCTCTCTCTCTTGTGGAATCATAACCCCCCATTGCTTTCATTCCTCTCGTATCACATCCAACAATACTTACTTTTAGTAATTATTTCAATATACATAATATACGATTCATCCCTTAGACATATTAATCAATATAATCTCTATGCCCCAAACATATTGGATCACCAACATAATGACATTTATACAATTACATTATAATTGTGGGGATTACAATTGGGGATGTTACAATAGATGTCCCTTTGAACTTCAACAATTTTCCATCTTTCCATTTGAGCATCACAACCATGTTTTTGAAATATCTCCTTATTTCAACTTTCCCATCAAGCATGTGAATGGAATGGCCTTGCTGTCAAATGTGAAGAATAGACAACAAGTTCCTCTTCAACTCAGGAATATAGAGAACATGCTGAAAAACAAATTCTAGGGATCCAAACAATTTTAGTTGAATGGTTCCAATTCCCGTAGGTTTGAGACCGGATCCATATGCAAAACTTACTCTACCATCAACATTTTCATCTTACTTCAAAGAATTCTCTCCAAAACTTATTATGCTAGGTTTCAGTAGTATCAAGACACCAAGCATCTCTCTAGGAAGAAAATGAAGTTTTGAACATTTCTTCATTTATGCTAGTACTATAATGAGCAATAACAAATTGCGTAGATTTAGGAGATTTTTCTTTTTATTCCTACTTGTCTTTGATATTCTCCCATGGTATCCTACAAGTATTTTTATCATGAACCTTATTTCCATAATGGAAATAGTGAAGATCAAATTACTCATGGGTATTATTCCTACCCCTTTCCTCTAAAATTATTTTTTTTGCATCCTCTCTTACTTCCTTCTCCTCTAGAAGAACCACGTGATTGATTCTTCGCATTTCCAACAAGAGAATGAATTTTATGCCACCAAGATACCAAGATGGCCATAGCCAAAGGATCTATGTCGAATGAGAAATAATTACTAGAGATCAGGGTGGAGGTATACGAAACTGAGACCCAAATTGCAATTCAACCTTCCAAGGGTTAATCCTTGGCACCATTTTGCTAAAAATTCCAAACTCTGTCATGGGCTTGAAAACATGTGGTATTCTTATTTTTTCAATGATGGTGAAATAATATTATTTTGAAGACCTATATGAGGTAGCGAAGAGATATTTCCATTGACATAAGATAATTTCTCTATTGTATCCCATGGAGTGAGAAAATTATTCTTGAAACTCAAGGTACGTGCGCTCACATTGTTTTACAGACCTTTCACACTTCAATCAATGATATCTCATAAACCAGGAAATGAAATGAAATTCCATAAAAGGAACATTTAAGAAAACATGAAATCCTTTAAAACGAGCTATAATAAACCCTTTGAAATGTTTTGTATAGGTTGGGGCATCTATTGAAAAAAAATTAGTGTCTTGATTATTCAGACCCATAGATATGAAATCCATCATTAATAACAAAGTTATGGTCATCAATGTCAGGTCTTGAGGTTCCTTGATCCAAAAATGTGGGGTTTTACTGGCAAATTGTAATTTAAGTTTAATGTACTTTATGCATCGGATCGATAAGAATGTGAAACACATAAACCTCTATAACTTGTTGCGGAATAATAATTATGGATTTTACTTGATACTCATTAATGATTAAAGAGTTCAACCATTATAAACCATGATGCAAATTAAGAGAAGATAGTAGCAAAAAATAAATATAAGTAGACACAAGAACTTGTTAACGGAGTTCACCAATCTTTGGCTACATCTCCGGGCCTGCTTCCAAGTGGAGGACCTCTTTATTGCTCTTCAAATGCTCAAGTTCTCTTTACATTGGCTCTTTGCTATTAAAAAAGGCTTTTGATCTGTTGTACAAGACCTCCTTACTTAGATACATACATGCCTCATCAATCTCTTCTCATTACATGACAAAATGTCTCTCAAAACATGAGAAAATGCCTCTCAAAACATGAGAAATGGCCAAATTACACAAGTTGCTCCTCAAAATCCATGCATCAAAAAGTTACCCCTCAAGCTCAAAAATCGTAGTTTATATAGTTTTTAGGCTCAAAAAGAGAATCCCAACTTCCCCTAAAGATGTGGCCTCTTTTTGGGATCAAATCCCCCTCCACATGGCCAAAACATCCTAAAAAATACATATTCTGGGCTAAACATTAGGCAGGGCGCAAGCGCAAACAATGGTCATATGGTACTAATGTGGCCAAGAGCCATCCCTTTGGGCTGGGTGCTGGCCCCTAGCCCTTCAACTATGGTCACATGTGCAATTTTAATGGGACCGTGCCCGTCCTGGTTCGCGTAACCCTTTGGTTATGGCTCCAAGTTATATGGTGGAGGGTGCTGCTAATTGCGTGCATTGGTGGTTATAAGTACAAGTCATGTGCAAAGGGGTCACCCCAAATCTAGTCCCTTTGATTTGAAACGTGACCCTACCTAGTGGTTTTTTCATCAGAGGAGTGCCCAATCCGCAGGTTGGTTTTTTGGTTGGGCGGTTAGACTAACGTGCCATGCCACCTGGTTATATGTCGTTGACAAGAAACCACAGGCTGGGGCTTGGCCCTAGTCCCCCTTTGCACCATACCATAATACAATGCAACATATATACAATGTTTTGGGCTTGGTTAAACAAGTCCTACGTTTGGCTTGTTGGTAATGGACCATTCCTCAAAGCGCTAATGTTGGCCCTCGACCAAGTTTTGAGGAATACTTGGTCATAGTTTACCATTTGGTACTTCGACTTCCTGTCAAAGACAGAGCACATGGTGAATCAGAGATCATGGGATCTTGCCACCTTTTGTGGAACCTTTTTGGGTTTTTGGGGGAATATTGTAACGGGAAAGGGATGTCGGTCCTTGTTTAGGCCTTTTTCTATGTATAAATAGAGGTCTAGGCCATGTTAGAAAGGAGGCCATGTCTAGTCGATGGCTTAGTGCATAAGTTGGATCTATGTGATTAGGAGTCTCTGTGACCGTAAGAGCTCTATGTGTGCTATAATAGTGCTGAGTGCACAAAGTGTGAGAAGGCTTAGTGCTTGGATCTACCCAAGGAAAGAGGATCTAGCGAGCTGCACAGATCTCTTGTCCTATGTGGGGTAAGGGTCATTGAAGCTTCGCGTTGTAACTGTTTGACCAAGATAATATAAAGAAGACTTTGTGGATGTAGCCCCAGGGTGGGGGTGAACCATGATAACTCTGTGTACTATGCTGATGTGTTTGTCTTTCTCTTGATAAGTTCTTTGATATGTTTAGATAGATCTATTGATGATTTGTGCTTATGAGATATGAATGCATGCTAGATATAATACATAATATGCTAAGTGCTTAATCTATTGAGTATAACCTGTTTATCATTGCTAAGTTCTAGACTTGAGTAATTACTGCGGTGCTCTATGCTTTCCGAGAAGTGTATTAATGAATGTATGTTAGGAAATAACTGATCCTAAGTATGTTGTAAGAAAGATAATCACAGATTTGTGTCCGAGCTAAGGTTGTAGACACTTGAGTCCTACAACCACCCCTACCTCTACCTCAGGGTGATATTTCACCTACTTCGCAGGTGTTGCCGAAAGTATCAGTAGTTAGGGATTTGTTGGTGTGCTCTTGAGCGTTGAACCCTGGGTCTGCCCCTGTGCCAACAAATGGTTCTGTTGCCGCCACCTGGAACTGTGATTGATGGGAACTAAAGAATAAGAAGCTTTGTGTGAAATATTTTTTGTGCGTAGATCTGTTTTCCTAGTGCACAGTGTTCTGTTTGACCTATGAAGCTTTGTGCCAATAAAAAAAGGTCATATCTGAAGAAGAGAGGTCAGATCTGAAGAAAAAGAAGTCAGATCTACGAAGAAAGAGGTGAGATCTGCAAGAAAAAGGTAAGATCTATAAGCTCTGTTATTTGATAAAGGTAACAATAGTTAAAATTCTTCGATCTGGAAGCTTTGTGCTCTGTAGAAGTAAGATAAGTGAAACTTTTTGTTTCTAAAGCATGGATCTAGATATGTTTGATAGATTCTATCCTAACTTCAAAACTAGGGCATTAATAGATGAAATAAAGTTTGATATGAATATATATGATAAGTATAGTGATAGATATGTTATACCTATGCACAAAAAGCATTTTGGGACTAGCCAATGGATGCAGGATCCTAGAAAGAAATTTTTGCAGGCTAATGGTTAGGATCCTAGCACACAGTACATGAAAATTTGGGGATCATTGAAGAGAAAGAAAGGATTAACTCTTTGTTACAATTGCAGAAGGCATGGACATCTTGCTAAGGAATTCCCTAGGTGAAGACCCAATTGTCTTTGTTGTAAGGCTATGGACCATGAAGTACTCGATTGCCCTAGAATGATTGATAGACTTGAAAATATGAATATAGAGCAAGCGGGAGATCAAGAGACTCGGATTATAGAGGAACCCCAGAAAAAATCAGAGAAAGTATTGATGAATATGAAAGAAACCCTTAATGATCACAGAGACCTCAACTTACTAGAAATCTTTAAGAAGAAAGAACAGATCGAAGTGAGAATAGGAGACTTCGACATTGACTATGTTTTGGATGAAGAAACACGGGTGAACATTATAACAAAAGGAACCTAAAAAGCTATAGGAAGACCTGACATGACCCCTTCATTAGGAGGAATAGGGTTATTCATAGGAAAGATGGTAAACCTATGTGGAAAGATCACTCAGATATCTATGAATGCCCTGGAGCTTCGATAAAAGAAGATTTTGAGATTGTTAAGTTCATGGAGAATGACACCCCATATACTATGTTACTTGGTAAAGCTTGGATTGAGAAATATCAAGCCAGAAAACAGGAAGCAGAAAAGGACCTAGAACAACAGAGACAAGAGTTAAGAGACTTCATGACTAGAAGGATCGCGCAGTTGATTGAAAAACATGAGAATAGATCAAGGGTTCTTGACCCCAGGAACTTGGATGACAAAGTTGAAAGAATGCTAGAAGAACCATAGAGGACCAAAAAATATGTTGGACAAGTAATACCCGTGGATCTGAAGAAATAATCTCAGCACTGCGAAGTTACCATGTCAAGAGAAGAAAAGAATCAGAATGAAAAAAGGATGATTGAGAGGAAGCTCACTGGGAAGAAGGCTAGAAAACTTATGAAGAAGAAAGTGAAGTTGGAGAAATTATAGAACGTTCCAGACGAAAACCCACAGAAGGAAAACATGTAGAATTTGAGCTTCGTCGGGATAGAAGAACAGTGACATATGGCACTTCACCATGTCGAAGTAATATAGTCGTTAGAAGATGATATACCCATTCCGCTGATGGCCTGAATGGCTCGAAAGAAAGTTATTACTTGTTACCTAGTCATTAGATTATTCCATAACTGACAGATCAAGAGTTAATGGACCCTCCTATCCGTTGTAAGCAGTCCGTTACAACTTTACTTACTTATTCTGTCATGCCATGCCTAGAAGACACTTTTTTCCAATTGAGATCTTGAGCTCACAAAATACCCGCATTGTGGAATAGTGACTACCCTTCCTTGCTCTCTACTCGATTATGATACCTTCATCCCATTGACAACCTGAGAAAGTGATCCTGAGCTTACATGTCTGACGAGCTTAGCGCAACAGAAGAATCGGTGAGATAAGTACTCACTATCTTAAGAACCGAAAGAGTTATGTTGGAAAGAGGAATGTCCACCAGAGTCTAAGCCTCATCATCAAGAGGAGTAGTAGCTTCTCAATCCACTGCTCAAGATGGACCATCTTGACAGATCGCCGAGAAACGTAATAAACATAGAGATGACATCGTGAATGCCAAACTGATCCCAAGCATCCTTCCCTCTTACATACCTCCTCTGAAAGGTGAAATCAACCGTGACAGTGTGCCCTGAGATTACAACTATCCTATGATCACTGCGTACCTACCGAAGGGTGTGCATGTAGTTCACACTGAGCAGACCAAGCTTGCAGCATTAAATTTTTGTGACTTCAACCTTGGTTACCGGAAAGCCTAAAGTATGCTTGCCCCGCACAAGTATCTGGCGATGAAAAAGGGGAAGAATTCCAAGATCGTCCCTCAGCAATGGATGATGAACCTCGCGCAGTCCACCTTACTTAATGTAATGAAGATTCCACACTTTGGTAGGCACCAGGAGGTGAACACTTGCGTAAAATTGCTACTGGAGAGATACCATGGAGGATATCTCTGGTTGTACTGGCGTATAATGATTGATCCAACGTTGATCAATCAGATCACCGGGCTGGGCATGCAGGGCCCTGACCCACAAGACTATTACCCTGGAAAGACCATGGATCATGCTCTTTCACAGAAGATTAAAGAGAACTATGGAAATGTTGAAAAAGGCACGCGAGGTTACAAGGTAACCTTTATTGACAGTGGTGCAGTGTGCCTCACATGTCAGATGATTGCAGGAAAGTTAGACTACAAGAACAGACCGACGCAAGTATCTGTGTTTGTAGTTGATCTCGTAGGAGAATGTGTAGAAGGAGTCCAAATGAACTGGTCGAAGTACTTAGAGGATCAACTCGAATTGGATTGCAAAGAACTGCAAGACCAAGGATATGAGTTCCACTTCAACTGACTTCTCATCCTGATCTCCTTCATAGCATGGGAAATGCTAGAGGATGTCATTTTTCCTGAAACCCTACCATTTGAACCATTGGCTGTGAAGTTCAGTACATTATGGTACACGACAGATATGAGCAGGAAATGGCAGTCGAATTCCCTCTTTCACAGATACTACATCTAGTTGAAGACCATGATACAAGCCACACTTTGCATTACTTCGAACAAAATCCACAGATTCAGACCCTTAATGAAATTCAGCGCAGACTGCCACTTCATATACCTAACTCCACGCACTGATGAGCACCAGGAACAACTGTAGTCCTATTATAAATTGACATAAGAATACCTTGAAGGGATTACCAAGGAATGGTCGGTGGACCTCCTCATTGCAGCAGATCTAGCGAATATTTTAGATATCAATAGCCTAAAAGCTACGTAGGACACACCTGGGCCTATTAAGACACAAAAGACAAAGAAGACAAAGAAGACAAAGGAGACAAAGAAAATTGAAGAGGTTAAAGATGTGGATAGCCTCTCTGTAAGGAGAGATTCCGTCACACCAGATGAAGAAGGTAACGATGAAGACCTAGAAGAAGTTGAACAACAACTAGAAGATGAAGTCAAAGTTTTAAAGAAAAGAAAAGGGTCACCTTCAAAGTCTTCCATTAAGAAGAAATTCAAAGCGACCGTGACCAAGATGAAGACCACGCTCAATCCATATGACTTCAGCTTTATCCTCATGACTTTGAATGAATCTATAGAAGAGATCACATAAAAGTAGGAGGACAAGCAACAAACGATTTATGACAGAATCGAAGTCGATCTCCAAGGAGTATAGTGAGCCCTCCAGTCTAACCATCCAGTATCCACTATGCCTATGCCAGAAGGAACACTCGGAGCAAGAAATGAGCCAGTTCAACTTCGTAAGATTTCCAACCTAGTCGAAGTACGCCTTCGAAAAGAAGAAGAACTAACAACGCAGGCCACCCAGGCCCTAAAGCACGTACACGAGGAAATCATAGAGCAGCGCCAAGATGCACAGCAAGAGAAGGAGGCCATCCAAGAGAAGTTTGATAAAGAATGCGCAAAGATCCAAAAGGAGAAGGAGCAACTTCTCGTGAAGCAAATCAGGATCGAAGAAGTAGTCAACAGAGAATTTTTCTCTATGACTGGATTAGAATAGCAGGAAGAAGAACCCATAGAACGCCAAGTAATGAAGCTTGCTGGAGTCATTTAGTGACTACAACAAATAGTAGTAGAACTAGAGCTCCAAGCTATACCGAGTAGTCCACAAGAAGAACGTGACCAACGAGAAGTGAATGCTCAAAGTACAGTAGAAAGGATTAAGGCACTCACTAAAGAATGTAAGCAATTAAGTAGTAGAAGTGTGTATATACATGAAAACCTATCCGAGAACCTTGAATTGCATAAATTGGAGTCACAACTCCAGGAGGTGAAGTACCAAGCCAAGAAGTTACAGGTACAGCTGAAAGCTTTACCAACCATAGAGAAAATGAAGAGGTCCCACGAATAGCGTGTCATGTAGAAGAAGATTCATATGATCCAGAGCAAGGTCATGGAAGTGACGCAACAAATGCACCCTTTGCAAGATAGGGCATGTCAACTATTCTTAGATATTGAGAGCCAAGGGACAGACTTGGAACAGGTCATGAACACAACAGAGCAGTGATTAGAAGGAACAATTAGTAACACACTCATTCAATAGTTTTCATAGCAAGAAGTAGTAGCAAAGCAATGGGTCAAAGTAGCTCGAGCGAAGCTCGAGGCCTTTGAGGCAGAGCTACCTAGAGAAGAATGACTCGAGATCAGTCACAGGTGAGTGTTGGGGGCTTGTTGGCCCTCTACCAAGTTTTGAGGAATACTTGGTCATAGTTGACCATTTGGTACTTCGACTGCCTATCGAAAATGAAGCGCGTGGCGAAGCGGAGATCACGGGATCTTGCCACCTTTTGTGGAACCTTTTTGGTTTTTTTTGGGAATATTGTAACGGGAAAGGGATGTCGGTCCTTGTTTAGGCCTTTTTCTATGTATAAATAGAGGTCTAGGCCATGTAAGAAAGGAGGCCTTGTCTAGTAGATGGCTTAGTGGATAAGTTAGATCTATGTGATCAAGAGTCTGTGTTCCTGTAAGAGCTCTGTGCGTGCTGTAATAGTGTTGAGTGCACAGAGTGTGAGAAGGATTAGTGCTTGGATCTACCCAAGGAAAGAGGATCTAGCAAGTTGTGCAGATCTCTTGTCCTATGCGGGGTAAGGGTCATTGCAGCTCCGTGCTGTAACTTCTTGACCAAGACAATATAAAGAATACTTTGTGGTCGTAGCCCCAGGGTGGGGGTGAACCATGGTAACTCTGTGTACTATGCTGATGTGTTTTTCTTTCTCTTGCTAAGTGCTCTGATATGTTTAGATATATCTATTGATTCTTTGTGCTTATGAGATATGAATGCATTCTATATATAATACATAAGATGCTAAGTGATTAATCTATTGAGTATAACATGTTTATCATTTCTAAGTGCTAGATCTGAGTAATTACTGTGGTGCTCTGTGCTTTCCGAGAAGTGTATTAATGAATGTATGTTAGGAAATAACTGATGCTAAGTGCGTTGTAAGCAAGATAATCAAAGATCTGTGTCCCAGCTAAAGTTGCAAACACCTGAGTCCTGCAACCACCCCTGCCTCTAGCTTAGGTGAGACATCATCTGCTTCGCAGGTGTTGCCGAAAGGGATGGTAGTTAGGGATTTGTTGGTGCGCTATTGAGCGTTGAACCCTGGGTCTTCCCCTGTTCCAACAACTAGCTCCTTTTAGCAAGTCATGGGTTCCATTCTCACGAGTTACATAATTTTTACATAAAGCCACCATCCAATGATGGGGTGCCATGTGGCAGGCCACGCCTGGGCCACGTGGCACCTCCACCTTAACTTAAACATATGCCACAAGTCCGATAACTATTGGTCCAAGCCTACAGAACCTGCCCAGTCACATGTCACCACCTGTCTCTTCCATATCAACATAATGAAGTATCTTGATGATGTCATGTTGGCGTCAATATTGAATTTTTTTTTGTTTGACCTTTGACTTTTTAGTTGTTTGAGAATCTGATTAGAGTGAAATAACTCTCGCATACAGATCCCATTTGAGAAAGTGAATATATGGACGAAATTAGCGTGATGATTCGGTCACAATGGAATTGGTTTCATTCAATTCTGATAAATTTCATTTTTGAGTATTTTTTGGATTCGGTGATCCTCCTGGATCATTCCTCCCCGCTTGGAAGATTTTGGACCACCAAAATTCTACTTTTACTCATATAAGAAGTGAGGGTACTTCCTCCCTACTTGTCCTGTATCATCCATCCTTTCTACTGGGAAAATGATCACCTGACTAATCACAACAAACATAAAAAATGAGATAGTATTGTTTATCAAAATAATCATCTTATTTATTGCACAATCATCTACATTCTTTGTCTCATTTAGCATCCATACACCACTGAATAACAGCAAAATAAACAACAATATTGAGTATGCAAATGAGAAGGACATAACATGCTTCCCCTTCTAAATAGGAACAATAAACAAAGTATGCAACTGAACCTCATGTTGTTCTTCTTGCGACAATTCATGATTATTCGAAACATACTGAACCATATCATGTTTAGCATCACTTTAGATTGGATTGTGATCCATTGTCTATAAGAGTATCAACTTTAACATTATTTGTTATGACCCTTATGTGGAAAATTTCACCCCTTTTACGCTCATCATTTACAACATCTAAATTAGAAAAGATAGTGCTGGAAACATAATTTATACCTTGGATTCCCATAGCTACAACTTTTGTCTCATCACTGGAGTCTGATCCCAGATCCACTTGAACTGTTGGATTCATGGTATTATTTCTCCCTTGATTGGCATACTTCTTTGGCTTCAACTTAGGATGTAAGATCCAACGATGATCTTCATCATGGCCTACGTTCTTGCAATGCTTGCAAGTAGGCTTCTCCTTTCTTACTGTGGTTGTCTTCTTCTCTTTTCTTTTCCCTAAATTCTTTCTTTGCCAAGTATTTGTAGAAACACTATATCCAACATTCCCTTTACTTGATTCAATGTGAATGGATTGTACACATACTTCATCAAATTTAGAAGGATTTAACATTAGAATAGTGTGCTTGAGATAAGAATGTAAACCACCAATACATTTTAGGAGTGTCTCTTGTGTATATAAAGGAATACCCAAATTTAATTCTTTCTTACGAAATTTTTGAGTATATTATTGTACACTTTGATTCTTATCCTACCTTAAAATTTGTCAATTCATCATTTCTGGTTGCATGTATGCTAATGGATAAAATTGTTTCTTCAAAGAAGTGCTAAAATCATTCCAGGAAGAGATTGTTTTACCATTTTTCTTGAGATCATATTTAGTTTTTCTTTCCCACCATATGATATTTGTGCCTCCCAATTTGAGACTTGAAAGTTGGATCTTTGTTTCATCATCAACAATCCTTTGTATCCTGCAATAGACTTCTAACTGTCTAACCCAATTATCTATCTTTTCTGCATCTAATTCACCATCATAAGTGGGTAAAATAAACTTTACATATAGCTTTAATAAAGGCATATTAGAAGAATGATGAGTTTTTTTAGGTTGCTTATCCTTGAAGGGATGTACACTTTCTTTACTTGTAGATGATGAGGATGAAGGAGAAGAAGGTTCTGAAGGTCCACCACCTCCAACTCCTCCTTCTGCTCTTACTGAAGATTCACCTTCTTCAACCTTTGGATTTTTTCGTTGTCCTCTTTCATGGTAAAGTTCCTCTACCATGGCTTTCATCAATTGAAAAGCCTCAAAGAAATCGTCCTCAGATGAAAAAGTACCTAGTTTTCTCAGTGAATACATCTCTTGTTTATGAGGTCTCCTTTGAATCTCTAGATTAAGAGCCTCAAGTTAGCCTTCTCCTCGCTTGATTTTTTCTCTGGTGAGCATCCAATGCTTGCAATTATTTTCAGACCTTTAAAACCAAATCCTCTGATACCATAAAATTGATCAAAAAATGAGAGGTTTTACTGACAAATTGCAAGTTAAGTTTAATGTAGTTTATGCATCAGATCGATAAGAATGTGAAACACATAAAAATATATAACTTGTTGTGGAATAATAAATATGACTTTTACTTGATGCTCATTAATGATCAAAGAGTTCATCCATTATAAGCCATGCTACAAATTAAGAGAATATAACAACAAACAAGAAAGAGAAGTAGACACAAGAACTTGTTAACGGAGTTCACCAATCTTTGGCTACGTCTCCGGGCTTGCTTCCAAGTGGGACCTCTTTATTGCTCTTCAAATGTTGAAGTTCTCTTTACATTGGCTCTTTGTTGTTACAAAAGGATTCTGATCTATTGTACAAGACCTTCTTGCTTAGATACATACATGCCTCATCAATCTCCTCTCATTACATGACAAAATGTTTCTCAAAACATGAGAAAAATGCCTCTCAAAACATGATAAATGGCCAAATTACACAAGCTTATCCTCAAAATCCTTGCATCAAAAACTTACCCCTCAAGCTCAAAAATCATGGTTTATATAGTTTTTAGGCTCAACAAGAGAAGGCCAACTTCCCTTGAAGATCTGGCTTCTTTTTGGGATCAAATCCCCCTCCAAATGGCCAAAATATCCTAGAAAATACATATTCTGGGCTTAACATTAGGCAAAAACCCACTCTGTAACTAAAAAATCAAATTAAGCCCAAAAAGGGTTGGGTGTGCACACAAAAAATGGTCATATGGTGCTAATGTGGCTAAGCTCTAGCCGTTTGGGCTGCGCGCTGGCCCCTAGCCCTTGAACTCTGGTCACATGTGCAATTTTAATGGGACCGCACCCCTCTTGTTGAGCCTAACCCTTTGGTTATGGATCCGAGTTATATGGTGGAGGGTGGTTCTAATTGTGAGCGCTGGTGGTTGTATGTATAAGTCATGTGCAAAGGGGGCACCCCAAATCTTGGCCCTTTGATTTGAAACATGGCCCCGCCTAACGGTTTCATCATTAGAGGAGCGCCCAATCCGCAGGCTGGTTTGTTGGTTGGGCGGTTAGACTAACGTGCAATGCCACCTGGTTATATGCCATTGATAAGAAACCACGGGCTGAGGCTTGTCCCTAGCCCCCCTTTGTGTCATACCTTAATACAATGCAACATATATAAAATGTTTTGGGCTTGGTTAAACAAGTCCTACATTTGGCTCGTTGGTAATGGACCATTCCTCAAAGAGCTAGCTCCTATCATTAGGTCGTGGGTTCCATTCTCATGAGTTACACATTTTTTACACAAAGCCACCATCCAATGACGAGGTGCCATGTGGTAGCCCATGCCTGGGACATGTGGCACCTCCACCTTAACTTAAACATATGCCACGTGTCCGGTAACTATTGGTCCACGCCTACAACACCTGCCCAGTCACATGTCTCCACCTGCCTCTTCCATGTCAGCATAATAAAGTAGCTTGGTGATGTCATGCTGATGTCAACATTGAATTTTTTCTAGTTTGACGTTTGACTTTTTAGCTATTTGAGAATCTGATCAGAGTGCAATAACTATCACATATGGAGCCCATTTGAGAAAGTAAATATATGGTCAGAATCAATGCAATGAGACGGTCGCAATAGAATTGGTTTCATTCAATTTTGAGAACTTTCATTTTTGATCATTTTCTGGACCTGGGGATCCTCCTAGATCACTCCTCGATAAAAATGAATGACACAGAACAAAGGATTGGCAATGTCATTGAAACTTATATCAATGGAATCAATAAGGGTTTCTATAACTCTCACTAATGGCTACTTGATTATCTCTTTCTCAACGATGGCAACAACAACACTAGAAGAAACTATGGAGGAAAATGTGGAAGGAAGAAATGAGGGAGAAGGGGAGAAACTCATGAGAAATCATGGATTCATCAATAAAACCTATCCTCTAATACCAGTGTTAGGTCATGGATTATTAACTCCATGAATGAATTGATTTTCATTACAGTGAGAGATTAATTAATACAATACAAAGTGATCTTTGGTTTCATCTTCCAAGAGGTTAGAATGACTCTTCCTATTCACCTATGACTCTTCATGTTTCTCCTAAGATAATAAATTTACAATGCACCATAATCCCAAGGATTAGGTATGTAACAACCCTAATAGTAATTGAGGGTTAAGGTATGAAAAACCCTATCTGTAGCTATAAATTGCTATCCAGATATGTTAAAAAATGGAACACTAGGAAGAGAATGGGATCCATTATTTTTGTATTGTTATTATTCCATATTTTAGAAGAGAATACAAGAGTGGGGTATTAAAGCATAAAATATGAGGTAGAAGATTCAGTAGCTACAACTCATGCCACAATGTCCATGGAAACTTCATAATGAGTGCCCATTTCTTTGTACTTGTGTTTTATGACCGAGAAAAACATAATATAGCATATGCCTTATCTTCTAGATGGGTTTTCTCCTATATTGGGTTTCTGAAATCACATCTTGTCTTCATTTTTTTGGATGGTGTGTTCATTTGCTTGTTCTTTCATTTCAATTTCAGTTATTTCCCATAAATTTGAGAACTAAGCTAGAGATAGTAAATCTAAGATCTAAGGTAATAAACAACACAAAAAAATATTTCATAATATTGTAAGATCTTTTGTGAAGAACTATTCTAATGGAATAAACACAACAATTTACAAATCACTATGAGGAGTTATATGGAATGAAGCTCCTAAATCAATCAACCATGCCTCTTAATGGGCATTAGTTAGAGATGCATGATGCCTTTACAACAAGAAATCCTAGCAACCAAATGCACCTTATTTGTTTATTTCTTCTTCAAAGGTTTACCTTTGCATTCACTCTATGTGTTCCCTCTTTGGAGACACCTCTAGTAGATCAAATTGTGTTGATTTCTACCTTTACTAGCATATCTTCCTCTAGATCTAGATTTCCTCATTTAAATCTTTCATCATTTTCACTTCTTAGAGCAACCCCTAGTCACCAAATCTTCCGAGTCAATGTTTACTTAAGAAGATGTAATTAGCAATATCCTAACATGATGTAATTATACACATGATGTAATTAGCAATATCCTAACATCAACTATTATCAGAAACTATAAGAACAACAAGACCATTTCTCGAATGAAAATCTAAATGCTATTATGAGGAGGTCTAGCACGAGATCAACATGAAAAGATCATTTATACGAGAAGATATGTCATAATAAGATCTCCACAATGGTCATCCTTAACCCAATTGTATATTTGGGTCATCATAGGGATCAATTGCAAAGTCAACCCTTTATATTTACAGTTGGGCCCTTCAATAACCCAAATCTACAATCGAGTTACAATCAAAATTACGAAACAACATTCAACATCACACTAACTACAATATCATTTGTAATTTTTAGTTTTTATTTTCATAAAATCTAATGCCACAAACCAAGCCAATTACATACCATCAATGCTCAATCATTAAAAAAATACTAATACAATTAAAGAATGTGGATAACTTTTTTTTTCTTAAAATGAATGTTCTAATGTAGCGACATTGTTTTAGACTTTTGAAAACATAATAAAATTATACCTCTTACAAACCCTACTAATAGGAAGCCCAACATAATTGAGGAAGTAAAAGTAGGAACTTCCTGCATAGGAAACCTCTTAAAAGCCCCACTATAGGGATCCATGCATAGGAAACATCTTACAAACTAATATCTTAGTCAAGATTCAAGGTTAAGATGTTCTAGAAGCTTAACAGATCGATGGTAATGAGTTATAACATGAACTAAAATAATTAGTAGTTTACCAACAACGTATTTAAAACCTATGAATACCTTTTCAGAATAATCATGTATCATAACTAAATCGCACCGTTATGTATAGAAATCTGTTATAACAGTATGGGACTCCTTTTGCTGCTATATTAACTTGTTCCAACGAACACAGAATCGTGGGGGTGCTTTGCATTTGAAGCCTATCAATTGAAGGGTAAGTGAGGGGGAAGCGCATAGTCTACTCTGCACAATGCAATTTAAAATACTGTGAACCAAACAGGCTACATGACAGAGTTCTCAAGATCACTGCGCAGTGAACAGACTGCCAGATTGTTGCGTGTTGTTAATACACACTCTAAATAAAAAGATTTACGAATGCATAATAAAACAATGCTATTCTTTAGCACGTAAACTCAAAAATAACATAGAAACTTGTCTAAACACAAAATACTTGATATTAATGAACTTCGGTGCAAAGCGCACGGATTACAAAATACAATGACAAAATGAGCTTCGGCTCTAATACTTCTTCTGTTAACTCTTCAGTTGCTACTGGTTCTTCAACTGCTTCTCTGCATCCCTCTCTCCTTTTCTCTATGTCTTTATCTATCCACCCCCCTCTCTACTTAAAAACTAAGAAACTCAGACTTATATAAACTTCCTTCAGAAGCTAAGACCGACTCAACTTTAAACACTACCATAACTACGACTGACTCTTCAACAACTTAATTTAATTCAAGAAAATAGAGTTCGGCTCCATTTATAGCTCTCTTGTTTTTCGACTGACTTTTGAGTAGACATGCGGATTTGCACTTACAAAATGTCAGACTGTATGACTGATATTTTAACTACTGATAGATTTTGACTGACAAACAAATCGACGAAGACGTGAAGATCTCACCAAATTGTAATTACAATTTCCAACACCCCCCCTTAATTATAATTTGGTGGAATTACAAAAGAAAATAACATCAAAATTTTGAATTTTCATTTTACTGTCACTCATCTGTTACTGCGTGGACTCCCAGATTACAATGCAGATAATGAAATGCATCTCTTGCTAAATCCTTTGTAAAAATGTCTGCAATTTGTTCTTTTGACTTGCAAAATTCTAAACAAATCTCTTGGTTATTCACTAATTCTTTGATGAAATGATATCTTGTATCAATGTGCTTGGTTTTCTTATGAAACACATGATTCTTTGATAACGAGATGGATGAATTGTTGTCACAGAAAACTATGGTTGGATCTTGTTGTTCCTACAACAAATCTTTTAAAATTCTTCTCATCCATACTGCTTGACAAGCTGCACTTGTGGCTACGACTTACTCTGCTTTTGCTGAAGAAAGTGTCACTATGGGCTTCTTCCTTGATTCCCATGATACCATACCTGTTCCATAATGAAATGTGCACCCAAAGGTACTTTTCCTATCATCAATACTGCCTCCACAATCATTATCAGTGTATCCAATAAGTTTGAAATCTTCTAAAGTGGAGTACTTTATGCCAAAATCTTTTGTTCCATTCACATATCTTAGGATTCTCCTTCCCACTTTCCAATGTGATTCTTTTGGAGTTTCCATGAACCTTGAGATTAGGCTCACTCCATACATAATATCAGGTCTTGTCGTTGTTAGATACATAAGACTACCTACCAGTCCTTTAAATAGTGTGGGATCCACTTTGGACCCTTTATCTTCCTTGCTTAACTTCAATCCTGTTATGAAAGGTGTTGGTGTTTCTTTTGAATTCACCATATTGAATCTCTTCAATATCTCATGCACATACTTGGACTATGAGATAAATATGCCAGTTTTGGACTGGTGCACTTCTATTCCCAGAAAATATTTCATTAGCCCCAAATCAATCATTTCAAATTCATCCTTCATGACTAACTTGAAATCTTATATGACAAAGTCACCTGTAAATATCAAATCATCCACATATAAACAAGTAATTAACACATTACCTTGTTGATTTGATTTGATGTACAATGTTGGCTTATTTTTGCTTCTCTGAAATCCGTTCTGTGTGAGATAGGAATCTATGCGACTGTACCAAGATCTTAGAGCTTGCTTTAATCCATACAGTTCTTTCTTTAATATGTATACTTTGTTTTCTTGTCCTGGAACCTCATAACCTTATGGTTGTTCCATAGATACTTCTTCTTCTAAGTTTCCTTTCAAGAATGTTGACTTTACATCCATCTAATAAACTGGCCATTTGTACTATGCAACAATTGCTAACACCGTTCCGACTGTGTCCATGGGCGCAACTGGTGCAAATGTTTCATTGTAATCAATTCCAGGTTGTTGTGTAAAGCCTCTCGCAACTAATCTTGCCTTGTACTTCTATACTTTTCCTTCTGCATCTTGCTTGGTTTTATAAATCCACTCGACACTTATGACATCCTTGTCATTAGGTACATCTACCAATTTCCATGTTTGATTGCTCTCTATGCATATGATTTATTCATCCATGGCTTGTGCCCATACATCTTCTTTGACAACTTCTTCAAAAGTTAATGGATCATCTATTTGTGAAAACAGAGAAAAAAATGAGAATGAATTTGTTGTGTCTTCATTATCGATGTCACACAGAATTCTTGTCTTTCTTGGATCTGGAGATGTAGAAATACTCAGATTGCTTGTTGGTGTTTGCTGCGCTCTAGGTGTGGACTGCACACTTATTGTTCTTACTGGAGTATTTTGCGTGGTAATTTGCGCTGTAGTGCTAGGTGTAGAAGAAACTGCGCACTGTCCTGTGTATGGTGTTTGTACCACTTCATTCTCTATGTCATCATGCTCCATTGTGTTAATTATTTTCACTTTATTTTCTATGGTTCCATCCCATGCTTCATTTTCCATGAACTGAACATTGTGGCTAATTATGACTTTTTTTACAACAGGGTCATACAACTTGTATCCTTTTGTCTCTTCAGAATACCCAAAAAATATACATTTATGTCCTTTATTGTCCAACTTTCTTCTTAGATCATATGGAACATGTGTGTATGCGACGCAACCAAAAAATCTTAAGTGTGTCACAACATGCTTTGATCCTGTCCATGCTCCCTGAGGAATTCTATTTTTCACACTCTTTTTTGGACATCTGTTCAAGATGTATATTGTAGTTGCTACTGCCTCAACCCAATACTCATTTGACAAATGTTTGGCTGTCATCATACTGTGCGAAATTTCCATGATGGTTTTGTTCTTTCTTTCTACGACACCATTTGGCTGTGGTGTGTATCGTGCAGTAAATTGCTTGTAGATGCCATGAAATTTTCAAAAGTTCTGAAATTCTCTTGACATGTATTGTATTCTCCTCCTCTATCCGTTCTTTGTTGGATCATGTTCTGATTGATGCCAATGGTTTGATTGATTGATGTCAAGTGATTGATTGATTTCAAAGGATTGATTGATTGATGATTGATGTAATATAATATGTATTTTCCGTGATGAGAATTCATATATGAAGATGGATCAATGAGTTGTCATTGATACATGATGAAGATAAATCATTGTGGTTTCATTGGTATATGATGCATTGTTGGAAAAATGTATAGATGACTCAGTATTGTCTTATCATGACTGATAAGGTGCACAAATGGATGAAATCCAAAGTGGTCCCCTTATGGTGAAAGCCCTCATGGGAAGACGCTTTGTGGATTGAGTTATCCTAGAAGAATGGTTGGAGGACCCTTGCTCTCATTATTTCCTTATCATGATTGATAAGATGCACAAATGGATTAAGTCCAAAGTGGTCCCCTTATGGTCAAAGCCCTCAAAGGAATATGCTTTATGGATTGAGTTATCCTAGAAGAATGGTTGGAGGACCCATGCTTGTATGTGGAATAATGAGATGAAGATCAAGGAAATTGTTGGTGAAACTATCCTAGATGGATAGTTCTTGTAATGCCATTTTTGGTGGTATGTGGAATGTCACATAACTCCTCATGGTTTGAGAGTTATGGCCTTACGAAGATGAAGGACCCCCACATGAAGGCTTGAAGCCCCCAAGGTCAAAGAAGTAAAAGTGACCTAAAAGAAGAAATCATTATTTAGATGATAAATTAAAGCGACAAAGTCAAGGTGGATTATTTAAATAATAAAGAGAAGTGACAAAATCAAGAAATGATAAAGTAAGGTGACAAAATCAAGAAGGAATATTTAAATGATAAAGTATTGGAGAACCTTCTATTTATGGAAAGTGGTTAACCCTAAAAATAAGGAAAATAGGTTAAGTGACCTAAAAGAATAAATCATTATTTAAATGATAAAGTAAGGTGACAAAGTCAAGGTGGATTATTTAAATAATAAAGAGAAGTGAAAAAAATCAAGAAATGATAAAGTAAGATGAGAAAATCAAGAATAAATATTTAAATGATAAAATATTGGAGAAATTTCTATTTATGGAAAGTAGTTAACCCTAAAATAAGGAAAATAGGTTAAGTGACCTAGAAATGGGTTAAGTGACCTAGAGGATGAAAGTATAAATAAGATAGCAATGGTCTCTTGTAGATTATCCTTTTGTGGATCAATGGAGAGCTTCTTGTGAGAATATCTTTTGGAGTATTGATGAAGAGCTTCTTGTGAGAGCTTCTTGAGAATTTTTGGTGTAGAACACTTGAGAATATTGAATATCTATAGGTGACTGAGGTAACCAAGGACATCTAAGCCAAATTGTAGAAGGAAGGATAAATTCATTTGATGATGTTTTCTAAGGTATGTTATTTACATGTCATCCCACCATTTTCTCTATAACGTTTTTTATATAATGATTCAGACCGTGAAATTTCTATGCCATTGAGAAAAAATACCCAATTATCTGTGGTAAAAAATTCATCTTGTGGGTCTATGCAGTTTTGGAGTTACACTCAATGGAAAATAGGGTTTGTGCCTAGTCCTGAAACTAGTCAAAAATAGGTGTTTTGGGTAAAAACGTCATAACTTGTTCATAACAGATCCAAATTTAGTGAGACCAATTTTTTTGGATAGGGTATAGGCTGTAGTATGTTTTGTGACATTTTCAGATCAATTCAATGAATAGTTTGTGCAGGCCACGCTCTACAAGGTCTCTCTCTAGAATAAGCCAGAATTCAACAAGGTATGTCATTTTTGATATAACACCTTTTCTGAGAGGTTACAAGTAGTTTCACCTGGACAAATTGCATAAAACACACCGAAGAACATTTTGTATCAGTTTCAGATCTTTATTCATTACAGGTACAAATTTATTATTATTCCAAGTTGGGGTTGTTGACTAATCCAAAACTAGTCATGGTTGAGACAAGCAGTTGATGAGTTGGCACATACATGAGGTGTATAGTTGATGATGTTGGTACATATTGATGAGTAATTGTTGATGAGTATTTGACACATGATTGGTATATACTTGGTACATGGTTGGATGCACTTGTTTATGGTACATGTTGATTACAGGTTGTTTGACACAGGTTGGTGCATGGTTGATGCACTTGTTTATGTTGACAAATTGATATATGTTGAGGATTGTTGCCTCATCTCAGTTGGTGATGATAATGTAAGAGGATTATTGCATATAGATCTGGTTCTCTTATAGAGTTGTACTCTATTCAGTTGTTGTTGAAAAACGCCCGGATTGAAGTCCATAATAAAAAGAAAAATTGTACATACATCTTGTGTTCTTTGTGTTCCTTGTGGAGATGATTTGTTGATGATATGTTGCTGATATATGTTTCTGATATGTATTCACATCCAACAATGAGTAATCAACAAATGTTGAATGTTAACTAAGGATTTTTTGTGTAAGAGAGAAGTTTTGGGAAAAGGATCCCCACACTCATTCACCCCCCCCCCCTCTAAGTGTGGTAGGTGTGTCCAATAATTGGTATTAGAGTAGGCATTCACTACAAGACTTAACAAGCTTGAAGGAGATCCATAGACACACAAATGGATGATGAAATACCAATCCTTGATGAGGAAAAATATTCTACTTGGAGAATAGAGATGAGAGTGTATTTGAAGACAATGAGAGCAACTATTTGGAAGGCATCCATTGGTGGATCAGTTCCGTTGAAGAACAAGTCAAAGTTTGCAGCTCAAAGGGAAGGAAAGAAGAATGATGCATTGGATCTCAAGACCATTCTTAGTGGACTTTCAAGCCCTATCAAAGAGATCATGGGACAATGCACTTCCGCCAAGGATCTATGGCTAAATCTAGAGGATACATATCGAAACAAGGAAAGAAGATGTTGAAGACCACTTCGTCAAGATTATCAACGGTAAAGAATCTCTAACTCTTGATTGCATATGTGATGATTTTAAAGGAAAATAATCATGTGATGATGTTGGCAAGAAGGAAGATATTGAAGATACTTCAAATGAAGGTAAAGAATCTCCAAAGACTCTTGATTGCATTGATTCAAAATGTGATGATGTTGAATTTTCTCAAGTGAAGAAGATGATCTAGAAATAGTTTGTGTAAAGTTTGATGATAGTTATCCCATGGAAAGAATAGAAGAAAATCTATTAGAACCTCAAAAGGAAATTGAAGAGGGTTTATATAGATATAGAAGTGATCATTTTTATACACACTATAACTATCTTTCGGATAACACTAAAAATTTTCTTAGGAGGAGTCAAAGGTACATCTTGATGTTAAAGGAAATGCTCAAAGAGAGAAATATGACTCAACTATAAGAAAAGGAATAAGAAATCACAAGACTAAAGAATGGAAAAGACGATATAAATGTAGATGATGATATTAGCAAAAGTTTTGAAACCATTGTTCATATCAAGACCCAAATTGAAGAAGCCAAAAGAATAGAGGAACTATTGAAGATTCAAATAAATGAAAAAGAAGAGTCATGTTGTAAGTTAGAAGCTGAAATTGTTGACCTTAGAAAGAAGGTGGAAAATTCAAACAAATTCTTGAATAGCTCACGAATCTTGGATGAGATCTTGAAAAGTCAAATATCATCATGTGATAAATCAGGTCTTGGATACAAAGGAGAAGATACACATGATGAAGCAAGAACCTCAATAAAGCATGAGGTAAATCCATCAAAGAAGGAAGACAATGTTTCAAAGCAACCATCTACACAAGGCAAAGAAAAATTCAAAAGAACAAAGAAAGAATATATTCTTGGGACATCAAATCAAAGGTATGAAAGTATTTTTCATGGGAATTGTTATTCATGTAATGGATATGGTCACAAAGATTTTGAATGTAGATCTTATGAAAGGAGATATAATGGAAGATTTTATAATACCATGAGGTGTTGGAGATGTGATCAAGTAGGACACATTGTTGTTCACTGTAATACTATGAGATGCTATAGCTATAGTGGATTTGGCCACAAATCACATGAGTGATGGAACACAAGAAGAAAGTTCATTATGAGAACTTCAAATAACATGGCTAAAAGAAGGAATGAAGTAAGGAAGGTAGACATATTTGAAAAGATGGATGCTCAAAGATCAAATTTTGAGGAGCAAGGACATCTACAAAAGTAGGTGAAGAAGATAGAGCAGTCGGAACAAAATGAAAGACTGAAGGGAAGCTCAAGTAATTCATATACTGAAGTATATGTGGGTGACAGTGGTATTAGTCATGTACATATGCAGGATGACCTTGTATAGGTCATGTATATACGTGAGTTGTTGTGCAGCAGACCACGTATATGTGGTAAAGCCTTGAGAAAAAGGCTATGCACATGGATTGCAACTTGATGTGATAGTATAACACTTTGTTGCAAGGTCTGACATTGTTTGTTGCAGGTTCTGACACTATTTGTTGCAGGTTTAAGTGTTCATTTATTGGATTATGTAAAATAAAGTATCGAGTGCATGACACTAACCCATGAGCATGGATTAATGCTGATCTGTTGGTGTACATGGCTGGTACATATTTGAGTTTCATTGATATATCTTATGATGTATTATTGGAAGAATATGTTGATATCATGGTGCATGCATTTTTTTTTATGTGGATTGGGCTACATATTGGGACATATGGTTGGTGATTTGATGAGGTGATCATGTTGTACATCATTGTTGATCTATAGTTGATGCATGATTGGTACTTTTCTACTACATTGGAAGAGGCACCTACTAGCAGTTTGATTGGCACATGTTTTATGGAGGATTTGACATGCATATATGGGATTCATCATTTTGTGGTATTGGTGCATGGTAATGTACATGTTTGGTACACTCGTAGATGGAATATGCTTGATGATAATACACCATTGGTACTACTTGATTAGCACAACAATTGACATTTGTTTGAGATACCTGATTGTGGCACTTGGTTCATGATGGAGACATATCATGAGTGATATGATACATTGTTTGGCATGTTGGTAGATGCACATGGTTGGCATATTGGTGGATGCACATGGTTGGCATATTGGTGGATGCACATGCTGGCATGTTGATAAAGGCATATGATTGATACATTCCATGGATGATATCTTTTGGGACATTACATGATGTTGATGTACATAGGTGTTGTGCATGATGAGCATAAATTTTGTACAGGATGTACTTGGTTGATATTTTTCTCACGATTCTTTATTTCATTGTTGACATATCTTTTGCTTCATGATGCTTGGTATGGCATGAGTTTGATGCATGAACATGTCCAAGGATCATTATATGGTAACACAATGTTCATCTTGCAGAAAAGATAGGGGATACATACCCATAGGGGGAGTCATTCTTCTTCCCATGATTCTAAGAGGAGATATTTATCAGATGCATACCTAGAAAAGAGCCCTATACTTGAAGAAAGAGCACATGAGCATAATTTCAGGGGGAGAAATGGTCACATGGGAAGTATGTTTGATGTATCTTCAACATTACTTCAGAGTGATATCCCTTGTTCAAAAGGGGAGAGATTATTTAGAGGAAGATCAAAGACATTCAGATAGGGGGATCAACCCCAAGGAGAGTTCAAGCAAGGGGAGTAGCCCCAATATGAGAATGGCCCTTTGCCATTGATGTCAAAGGGGGAGAGTTAATCACATTGATGTGATTGATGTTTACTGATGCAGATAGATAGTCACATTGACTATTGATGTAGAGCATGCCTTATCTACATGTTGAAATCAATAATTGGTAATTGGTGTTGACATCAATGTTGGTATTGCCATCAATGCCAAAGGGGGAGATTATTGGATCATGTTGTCATTGATGCCAATGGTTTGATTGATTGATGTCAAGTGATTGATTGATGTCAAAGGATTGATTGGTTGATGATTTATGTAATATAATATGTATTTTCCTTGATCAGAATTCATAGATGAAGATGGATCAATGAGTTGTCATTGATATAATGAAGACGGATCAATGAGTTGTCATTGATACATGATGAAGATAGATCGTTGTGGTTTCATTGGTATATGATGCATTGTTGGAAAAATGTATAGATGACTCATTATATATATGACTCATTATTGTCTTATCATGATTGATAAGGTGCACAAATGGATGAAATCCAAAGTGCCCCCCTTATGGTGAAAACCCTCACGGGAAGACGCTTTGTGGATTGAGTTATCCTAGAAGAATGGTTGGAGGACCCTTGCTCTCATTATTTTATTATCATGATTGATAAGGTGCACAAATGGATGAAATCCAAGGTGGTCCCCTTATGGTGAAATCCCTCACGGGAAGATGCTTTACAGATTGAGTTATCCTAGAAGAATGGTTGGAGGACCCATGCTTGTATGTGGAATAATGAGATGAAGATCAAGGGAATTGTTGGTGAAACTATCCTAGATGGATAGTGCTTGTCATGCCATTTTTGGTGGTATGTGGAATGTCACATAACTCCTCATGGTTTGAGATTTATGGCCTTGCGAAGATGAAGGACCCCCACATGAAGGCTTGAATCCCCCAAGGTGAAAGAAGTCAAAGTGACCTAAAAGAAGAAATCATTATTTAAATGATAAAGTAAAGTGACAAAGTCAAGGTGGATTATTTAAATAATAAAGAGAAGTGACAAAATCAAGAAATGATAAAGTAAGGTGACAAAATCAAGAAGGAATATTTAAATGATAAAGTATTGGAGAACCTTCTATTTATTCAAAGTAGTTAACCCTAAAAATAAGGAAAATAGGTTAAGTGAACTAGAAATGGGTTAAGTGACCTAAAAGAATAAATCATTATTTAAATGATAAAGTAAGGTGGAAAAGTCAAGGTGGATTATTTAAATAATAAAGAGAAGTGAAAAAAATCAGGGAATGATAAAGCAAGATGAGAAAGTCAAGAAGAAATATTTAAATGATAAAATATTGGAGAAATTTCTATTTATGGAAAGTGGTTAACCCTAAAATAAGGAAAATAGGTTAAGTGACCTAGAAATGGGTTAAATGACCTAAAAATGGGTTAAGTGACCTAGAGGATGAAAGTATAAATAAGATAGCAATGGTCTCTTGTATATTATCCTTTTGTGGATCAATGGAGAGCTTCTTGTGAGAATATCTTTTGGAGTATTGATGGAGAGCTTCTTTTGAGAGGTTCTTGAGCATTTTTGGTTTGGAACACTTGATCATATTGAATATATATATGTGACTGAGGTAACCAAGGATATCTAAGATGAATTTCAGAAGGAAGGTGAAGAAAATAGGGTCGGAATTGAATGGAGGATAAATTCTTTTGATGATGCTTTCTAAGGTATGTTATTTACAGGTCATCTCACCATTTTCGCTATAACTTTTTTTTTCTATAATGATTAAGACTGTGAAATTTCTATTCCATTGAGAAAACATACCCAAGTATCTATGGTAAAAAATTCATCTTGTGGGGCGTTGTATATTTGGAGTTACACTCCATGGAAAATAGGGTTTTTGGCTAGTCCTGAAACTAGTCAAAAACATGTGTTTCAGGGAAAAATGTCATAACTTATTCATAACAGATAAAAATTCCATGAGACCAAATGTTTTGGTTAGGATCTAGGCTGTAGTATGTTGTGTAACAATTTTAGATCAATTCAATGAATATTTTGTGTGGGACACTCTATACAATGTCGCTCTCTAGAATAAGCCAAAATTCAACAAGGTATGCCATTTTTGCTATAACGCCTTTTATGAAAGTATCCAAGTAGTTCCACCTGGAGGAATTGAACAAAACACACTAATGAACATTGTGTATCCGTTTCATATCTTTATTCATTACAGGTACACAATTATGATTATTTCAAGTTGGGGTTGTTGACTAATCCAAAACTAGTCATGGTTGAGACAAGCAATTGATGAGTTGGCACATACATGAGGTGTATAGTTGGTGATGTTGGTACATATTGATGAGTCATTGTTGATGAGTATTTGACACATGATTGGTATATACTTGGTACATGGTTGGATGCACTTGTTTATGGTACATGTTGATTACAGGTTGTTTGGCACAGGTTGGTGCATGGTTGATGCACTTGTTTATGTTGACAGATTGATATCTGTTGAGGATTGTTGCCTCATATCAGTTGGTACTGAGAATGTAAGATGAGTCTTGCATATAGAGATGGATATCTTGTAGATTTTTACTCTATTTAGCTGTTGTTGAAAAACCCCCGGATTGAAGTCCATAATAAAAAGAAAAATTGTACATACATCTTGTGTTCTTTGTGTTCCTTGTGAGATGATTTGCTGATGATATGTTGTGGATATGTATTCACATCTAACTGATTATAAATGATAACAATGAGTAATGAACAAATGTTGAATGTTAACTATGGAGTTTTTGTGTAAGAGGGAAGTTTTGGGAAAAAGATCCCCACACTCATTCACCTCCACCTCTAAGTGTGGTAGGTGTGTCCAACATTATTAGACACTTAATGTAATAACCACTATGTTTCTCCACAAGTGATTTAAACTGTTGAAAACAACCCAATGCGTCAGATTTATGCTTTAGAAAATAAATCCATGTCTTTCTTGAGAAATCATCAATGAATGTTAGAAAATAAGTATTGCCTCCTATAGACAGAGTTTTCATTGGTCCATAGATGTCTGAATGTATTATTTCCAGTGGAGAATTTTCTCTTTAAGAATTGCCTACTGGAAATGATTCTCTGTGCTATTTTCCAAATACACAGCCTTCACATATCCTTTCTAGTTTATCAACCAATGATAATCCTTTTACCATATCCTTTGTGTGTAGCATCTTTAGACCTCCAATGTTCAAATGTCCAAATCTAAAATGCCATAGCCAAGAGTCATCCTGTGTTTCAGATTGGAATGTTTCCTTCATCTCTGTGCCATTTTCTCCTTTCTTGGTACTACGCGCACTATTTTCTTCATTAGTACTATGCATTCTTTCTATTGTAAATGTAGTGTCTAACTACACACCTTTTCTTTTGTCAACAATTTGCGTTGTGTTCTTCTTCTTGGCTGGCTTTAATGCTAATGGGAACATCCTGTTACTTGTCATCTGGATTTTTGCAATAAGTGCATTGCTTGGGCATTTATCCATAATCACATAGTGATTATCTTCCATGTAGATTATGTATCCTTTTTGTAACAGTTGTCTTGTACTCATCAGATTATGCTTCAAACCAGAAACATAATATACATCAGACATAATTCTCTCTTCTCCTTGTCTGGCTAAAATGTTTATACTACCTTTTCCCAAGACAGTGACTTGGATATCTGTTCCAAGTGTAACCTTGGTCTGGACTGACTCATCCAAACTAGAAAACAATTCTATGTTTCTTGTCATGTGGTTATTGCAACCTGAATTTAAATACCATATGTCACATGGACTTGCTTGAGCAACATTGCATTCAACTGGTGACACTATATTAGGCATTTCTTCTGTGCTAGGCACAATTACAATGTGCACCATAAACATAGGTCGATTTTGGTTAGTTGTATTGTGTGTTTGATCTTGACTTTGCTTGTGTAATATACCAGATATAAAATGTATGAAGAACATAAATAAAATGCTAGTAATGGCAGAATAACAACAGTATAACCAGAACATTCACCACAATAACACTGAAATGATATAAGAATAACAACAAAAATATCACTTCGAATCTGAAAGCAATGTTCATGGGCCTCTTCGAGGGGGAAACCTCCAGTTGAGAAGAGATCTATTACAATAATATCCAAGCTAGGGTTCTCATACCTTTGACTCCTATTTATACTAAAAAGAAGCATCTAGAGGAAGATCCTTCTAGAAGTAGAAGCTTCTATTAGGTCTTCTTACATCCGCCTTATTTTATTTTATTGAAAGGCCTTATTAATATTGAACTTTATTACATATGAATATATTGTTCTACCTATGTGCGGGTTAGGACCCTAACATGTCCTCCCCCTTAAAAACAACCTTGTCCTCAAGGCTTGAGATGAGGAAATTGTTGCAGAATGGTAGCTGGTTCCCAAGTGGCGTCTACTGGAATTGTATCTTTCCACTGGACTAGCACTTCCTTGATGGTTCTTCGATGTAGGCGATGCTCACACTGGTCCAAAACTACTTCTGGTTGTAGCCAAATGGATCCTTCTTCAGCTAACTCTGGAAGGTTGGTTTGAATTTGGCACTTAGCTCCAATCACCTTCTTTAAGCATGAAACATGAAAAACAAGATGTAGCTTCTAATGGCTGGGCAAAGCTAACTGATAGGTGACTTGTCCCACATGCTTGAGCATGGTATAAGGACCATAAAATTTGGGCGCTAGCTTCTCACAATGCTCAACCTTGAGGGAAGTTTTCTTGTAAGGTTGCAGTCGAAGAAACACCTGATCCCCTTTTGCAAATTGATGTTCAGAGTGACCTTGATCTGCTTGTTGCTTCATACAATTTTGTGCCATGACCAAATTCTCTTTGAGGGTACGAAGAATGGCCTCTCGATCTGTAAGTGTTAGGACCTTCGAGGCACATGGTAAGTATGAGAGAACTGAAGGTGGCTTCTGTCCATATATCGCTTCAAAAGGAGTCATGCGTGTAGCTGTATGGTATGAATTGTTGTACCACCATTCATCTAGGGGTAACCATTGAGCCCACTAATTTTTCTTTTCTAAGAAAAAACACCTCAAATATGTTTCCAAACACTTGTTGACAACTTCTGTTTGGCCATCAGTCTATGGATGATAAGTTGTTTTGAGATGCAATTATGTGCCTTGTATCTTGAACAATTCTTGCCAAAAATTTCTTGTGAAAGTTGGGTCGCGATCAGAAACAATAGAGTGCAGCATGCCATAAAGCTTGAAGACCCGATCCATGAAGATTTGACCCAACGTGGATGCTGTAAACGGGTGTTGAAGGGAGAAAAAAAGAGTGTACTTGGAAAGGCGATCAACAACCACCATGATGAAGGATTTATTTCCCGATTTGGGTAAGCCGGTAATAAAATCCATAGAGATATCCTTCCAAATAGCAGGTGGAATCAACAGTGGTTGTAGTGTGCACGACGATTTGAATGTTTCTCCCTTGTTGCATTGACAGACATCACATTCAGCTACAAAATTACGAATGTCCTGTTTTATACCATCCCATAAAAAAGAACGTTTGACCTTGTCATAGGTTTTGGTGAACCCAGAGTGCCCTGTTGTGGGTGTAGCATGAAGCTTAGAAAGTACCGTGGATTTAAGATTTGATTGTTTACTTAAATATAAACGACCTTTGTATCGAAGTTCCTAATGGAGCCAAGAGTACCCTAGGGAAGCTGGAGCATTGGACTACAATTGCTGGATCAACTGCAAACTTTTGGGATCTTGTAGCCACTCCTGGCGAATGGCTTGGAGCCAATCTGGTACAATGAATGAAAGAGAAAAAAGGGATCCTTCATCTTCATATTTTTAGTAAAGTGCATCCGCAACCACATTGTCTTTGCCTTTATTATAAATGATCTCATAATCATATCTAAAGAGTTTAGTCACCCAATTTTTTTGTTCTAGGGAGGAAATGCGTTGTTCCAGAAAATACTTTAGGCTTTGATGGTCTATTTTAATTTGGAACCATTGCCCCAATAGATAAGGATGCCACAGATCCACGACATGAAGAATAGACAACATTTCCTTTTCATAGATGGATTTTACCATATTTATTTCAGATAGTTGCTTGCTGGTAGAGGCCAAAGGTCAACCCTCTTGCATAAGGACAACACCAATTCCTTTCCCCGAGGCATCACATTCGAACACAAAGGTCTTTGTGAAATCGGGAAGGGCGAGGATTGGAGTGGTGGACATGGCCATCTTCAAGGTTTGAAAATATTGAGAAGTGGTTGGATTCCAAGTGAAAGAGTTCTTTTTGAGGAGAGCAGTGAGAGGTGCTGCAATCTTCCCATAATTCTTAACAAACTTGCGATAATACCTTGTTAAGCCTAGAAATCCATGCAAGATCTTAAGAGTCTTTGGGTGAGGCCAGTCTTGCATAGCTTCAATATTTTTAGTATCCACCCTGACACCATCTTTGCCAACCATATGACCCAAGTATTCTACTTCTAAGGTGCCAAAATCACATTTCCACTATTTCAGGAAAAGTTGGTGCTGGGAGATTAGATGGAGACTTGATCCACATGAGCAAGAGGGTATGTCCAGTTTTTTCTATAGATGAGGATATCATCAAAGAAAACTAAGACAAAATGGTGGAGAAAAGGACGAAAGACATGATTCATGAGGCTTTGGAAGGTGGAGGGGGAATTACACAAGCCAAAGGGCATGACCAAAAACTCATAGTGGCCCTCATGATTTCTAAAGGAATTCTTGAGAATATCTACCTATTTCATACATATCTAGTGGTATCATGAACAAAGATCTAGTTTAGTGAAGAATTGGGCGCCACTCAATTCATCCAGGAGGTCATCGATGACATGAATGGGGAATTTGTATTTGATGGTAAGTTTGTTGTGGACACGAAAGTCAAGACACATTCACCAAGAACCTTCTTTCTTCAGGACCATGACCACAGGAGATGAATAGGGGCTCGTACTAGGGCGGATAACACCTGCATTAAGGAGTTCCTGGATCATTTTCTCAATTTCATTTTTTTGGGAAAAGGGGTGACGATATAGACGGATATCAGGAGGAAGGCTTCCTGGTACAAGGGGAATGGAATGATCATGAACACCATGGGAAGGAGGGAGGCATTGGGGAGTGGAAAATACCAATTGATGTTTAGAAAGGATGGCTTGGAGGTCTTGCGGTACAAAAGGTGTCTATGTTGCTTGTATGGCATGGAGTTGGGCAATAACACCAGAATGACCCTTTTTGAGCAGCTTTTCCATGTGATGGGAACAAATGATCTCAGGTGAACCTATGGTGATGCCTTGGAAATTATATTGGTGGCCCTCTTGGTCGAATTGCATGGTTAACTCTTTAAAATCCATGAGAATGGGACCCAAAGTCCATAGGCAATTTGCACCCAACACAATGTCACAACCTCCCATGTCGATATAAAACATATGGGATTTCAGGTGGTAGTCACCAATTTGGAGATGCACATTTTCACAACACACTCCACATTTCATGGAACCACCATTGGCAATCATGATTTGGAAATTATTGATGGCATGGATGTAGCAATGAGTTTCTTGGGCAATGTGGCAATGAATAAAATTATGGGTGCTGCCACTATCAACCAGAATGATGACCTTCCAATGCTTGATGTAACAGACTAGCTTGAGGGTTTGGGGAGAAGAGAAGCCAGTGAGAGCATTGAGGGAAATGACTGGTTCTACTTCAGGAGGGTCTGAGGGAGGGGTTATGTCAGTGGATTCAGGTGATTCAGACATAGAGGGAGTTTCTTCATCTTTTTCCAAAATCTCCTCAGAGATGGCCATAAAAATATTTTGTTATTTACACTTGTGGCCCGAGAAATATTTGTCATCATAGTTATAACAAAGGCCTTTGAGTTGGCATTCAACCATTTCAACCCGGGTCAATTTTTGGATCTTTAGTGGAGCAGAGGGAGTAGTGGGATTTACTGGTTTAGGGCGAGGGATGAAGGAGGGTTTGCATTTTTGAGAAGATACAACTTGTTGTGATTCTTTAGCTCTTTTGGTAGCCTCCACCCAACTCTCAGGTCGAGCCATGAGGACATGGGCCCGAATTTCATCCTTGAGGCCACTGATAAAACACTCTCGAAAAAAGGCATCAGACATGCCCTCTATTCTGAAAGCCAGGTTCTCAAATGTAGCTATAAAGTCTTCCACTGTTCCTAATTGTTTCAGATTTGTCAAACGACCCAAATGGTTGGTGTCAATGTCAAAGCGTTCATAAATCCTTGCCATAAATTGTGTCCAAGCAATATACCCTTGACAAGATTTTTTCACCATTGCCACCATTGCCAACATTCTTGATCTAGATGGAGAACACCATACCGAAGTTTGGCCAAGTCATTTGTAATGCTATATAAAGAGAAGTAATGTTCCATTTGGGTTACCCAACCAGTGGGGTCCGAGCCATCAAATTTGGTCACATCCACCCATGGAAAGCGTAGGTCACATTGAAAGTGATGGTTCTGCAAGGTATGGGAATGAGAGGAATGGTCACCTTCAGTATGTGGGGGTGAGGAAGAGGAAGGGTTATCTGTAGGGATATGCAGTTTGGTGCAGAGTGCCGAAAAGATTGATTCAAGCTGGGTGGTGAGGTCTTGTTTGATTTCGCCCATTGAGGACTGCATGGTTGTATTGATGGTGAT
>JASDQU010014779.1:141732-159064 GCA_032191745.1 Picea mariana | reverse complement strand
CCTTTATTACCAAGATCTCCGTATGAAGCACCGAACGATCATCGGCCTTTCTCCTGCATCAACTCGGCCCCCTCACCTGATGTATTTTCTCCCTCGTTCGTGGGAAATGATGGCTCCTCCATCATTTAATGGTATGTCGAGGCCCATATGGATTCATTCTATTTTTTTCATCCCACCTGCCAAGCTCAACTACCCTCTCGGCTTTGGACTTTTTCCCCTGCTTTCCCCTCTCGGCAGCCTCCCACCCAACCTCTATGTACCTCTTGCACATTGAAAAACCATGCAAAACAGACCCATAGATCCCTATACTTGCCTAGTTTGCGCTATGGAAGACATGCGTAAACATTTTCAAGGCCTACGGACTGATTACAAGCGCATGGAGGAACGAGAAGAATCAAGACATCGAGAATTATAGCAGGAAAATCGAGTAATACAGGAAAATATGGTTGAAATTCAAAATCAAATGCAACAATTGGAAACCAGGAACAATCAAGAACTGGTCATTATTCTCAGGGGAGTTAACTGCAACATGAGGTAGATAGGATAAACTTCCTAGTGATTGGGAAAACCTCAGCAACAAACCCGCTCAGCAGGCACAGACGAATCTCGGCTTCCATCAACCTTCCATGCGGCAGTCAGCAATGACCAACATGTCCTGATGGCTCTAGGCTTCTCTGATCGTGTCTAGGAAGGGGACAATCAGTTTTAGATCCACGGGGAAGAAAGCCAAACAGAGGAACACCAAGCAACACACTTGGACGATCCAGGCTCACACCATGCTTAGCGCAGGTTTTCCATGAAATGTAAATTTCTGTTTTAACTGCACAGTTTCATAGCCATTTTTACATGGAAAATATGTAGTTTGCACAACACAATGACCAGCTCTCATACTAGAATAGAAAGGCCCATTTGTAACCACGGAACCAGCAGATGTGTAGCACCCTGCAGCCTGTCTTTTTTTGGAATTCTGGCAATTTTTGATAATACATAAAAATACCCGTTTCTATTAAAAAAAAATATTGTATGCAACGTCGTGGATTATTAATGAGTTATTATTGTGTGGGATTTTCAAATTATGCTAGCATTTGAAATTGTTGTGCAAATTTTTCAAATTGCTTGGGTTATAATTATTGTATGTCATGTCACTAATTTTAAATGTCGTAGCAATTTCAAATGTTGCAAGGGTTATGAAATTACCGCCCATTGGGTTATTAATGAGATTTTTAAAAATACGGCGTTGGGTTATTAATGAGATTTATTTTAAATATAACAGGATGCACCATAAAATTAAATGCATTGTGTTACTTATAATATTTAATATTCACTTTTTGGTTACTTTTCACTTTCACTTTTACTCAATGCCACATATAATAATGAGATTAATTTATAATAACTCTTTGTTTCGTTCTATTATCAAAAACAACCTCTCCTTTCTGCACCCACATTAGGGTACCCCATACACATTGCAGTGGGAAAAAATAAGCCATAGGAATGGGGAAACTATTGCACAGACTGCTTCAAATGGCAATGATAGTGTTCGTAGAAAGCATAAAATATAGTGGTATTCAAATGTGCATGATGTTGCATGAAGAAACCAACTTACAAAGGCAGATAGGAGTCCACAATGAAGGGAACTGCAATTCAGGAAGACATTGATCAAGAGAGGAGAGTTGCATTTGTCATGTATAGGAGTTGTTCATACGTTCCATTAATGTATGGAAACAAGAATGGTTTTTCTTTTTTTGTTTCTCAGTGTACTCCTCCATGGACCACGCCCTACATATATTATTATTCTGTGCATTATAAATTTTCGGTCAGATTGCAAACACATGTCTTGGTCTAATGGCAAGTTTCAAAACCTATTCCTCGTGTATGTTGTTTGCTTAGTTTTTTAGATTTTTAACATAATAGTTAGATAAAAAATTTAACATTATTCAAAGATTTGATGTTGTTAATCATAGTCGTCCATCCTATTTTCCTCTTTTCAAAACTAATAATCCCAATTAACCTATATCAACTACTTTTAATTATATAGTTGTGCTACTGTATAATATAATAAGATATTATTTCATGAATTATATTGATTGTTTTCTCTTTGTATATTTTATTATTAGTCCCTGCCGAAGGTGCAGAGGGACTATAGAGACCGATAAACCGTTGACTTCATATTAATATGTCCTTTGACTATAAATTTTTGCATCATTTGTATTGTTCGTACTATAGAAAGAAAAAATTTATTATTATTATATGTAAAGTTATATGTCATTGTCTCATTGGAGAATATATTCGAGGTCTTATTGCCAGCTTCATTGTTCCCAATGTTGTAAATGTGTAGATATCCAAAGTTTTGAGCTTAGATGCTCCTTTTTAATTTTTATTACATTTTTATTGAAATGTTTACAAATCGAAAGTTCTGAGCATGGAAGTTGTTTTTTAATTTGTTTGTCCTATTATTATTAGTCCTTTGTATTTGTATTTAAATGTTTGCATACCGAAGGTTTAGATCATTGACACTTTTTTTGAGGTGCTTGAATAGGCCTGACAACTTAAATTTTTACATGGCGCGACGTCCTGAAACAGGCCTGAAAACTTAAATGTTTGCATACCGCGAGGCCCTTAGACAACCTGACAACCTTAAATGTTTACCTAAATAGGATTCTCGGATTACATTTTTCCTCGAAAGTTTCCATACAATGTTGCAGTGAATTTGGACAATATTGTTTTCCACCACCAATTTAATAGGCATTGTTTGTTTCATTCTTCTAGACTTGGAATGTAATTTCGTCATCGTTGAAGCTACATACATTGTTTACTGGTTTGGTGGGTGCTTCTTCTTCGCTGGTTCGTCGATTGCTGCTTGTTGTTGTTTGGTTCAACTTTTCAAGGTTGGGGTCCTGCATTCGCAGTTGGATCTAGTTTTTTTTTACTTTGTGGGGTCCAGGTGTTGCACCCACAATTCGACCTATGCTTCTATCGTTCATCGTTTCAAAGTAAGTCTCTATGCCATAATTTCATTTTTTATTCCCTCTTCGTTGTTCAGTGTTTACATTTTTCAAGTAAAAATGTTTGCTTATTTCCACTAGCATGCTCGCAATATGTTTCTGGTTCCTTATGTGCTTCGACTGCAGTTTGGTAATCATTGGAGATACATATGTTGTTTATTGGTTCGTTGGTTGTTGCTTGTTCATTGGTTCGTTGGTTCGTCAATTGTTGGTGTTTGTTGTTTGGCTCAAGTTTACGAGTTTGGGGCCATGGGTCTGCAGTTGGGCATGTTCATGCTTTCTCATTGGTTTGGTGCTTGTTGTTTTCTTTTATTTACTTCGACTTTGCAGGGTTGGGGTCTTGCACCGGTATTTGGAGCTGTTTTTTTTTTTTTTTGACGCTTTGCAGTGTTCAGGTCCTGCACCCGCGAGTGGACNTAGTGTTCAGGTCCTGCACCCGCGAGTGGACCTGCAATTGTGTTTTTTTTCCATGTCTGGCGAAGTCGAGATTTGGCACCTGTTCCGTGCCCGCCTGTTCTATTATAAAATTTTGTTGATACTTCATTGTTCACATGATACAAAATAGTGGCATAATAAATAATTGGACAACTACATGTGCAATTGCAATATCCATTGTCTTTTTGTTAAAATAGAACATGTGCAAAACACACTTATTAACCATATATGGTGAAATGTGCCCATATCAAAATACAACTTCTTTATCCTCTACACAGACTAGTGTGACCACGATACAATTTGTCTTGTACTTGAGATATGATATGTACACCAAAGATACTGCAAAATTATATTTCCATGTCTGGAAGCATATCTGGATACTTTTCCACAGAAACCAAAATCATTTAGCTATGGCCATGCAATTTCTTAATATTTTGTGGCTTGTGATATGTTTTGGGCAGGGAAAAACTTTATATATTTACGTTCATGTTTCTAACTATCTTTTATTCTATTCATTGATTCTCATTTACTGTATGTACATATTACTTGCTCTTCGTTGCATACCAGCTTCCATTCATGTTCATTGTATTTTGTGTGTTCCCACATTCAAACAAACAGAATAGCTGGATAAAATGAAGGATTCTTAACTACAGCGGTGGAAGAGGAGATACAAAGGTACATGCTTGTACTGTTATTTCATATTCCATTGTTTTTTATTTCATTTATTGTGTGTATATGTGTTCACCTAGTTTATTGTATGTAGATATTGCATACCTTCCTACATAACAAATTATCTTCATTACATGTCTTACTGCATACTAAATTCCTTCATGTCCATTGTATTTTTCCTGCATTGCTACATTTAAACAAACAAAGTGGCTGGAGAGGACGATGGAATCTTCGGGGCGAATGTAGAGGAGGAATTACAGAGGTGCATACCTGTACTCTTATTTCATATTCCATTGTTTAGTATTTCATTTATTGTCTGTGTATTTGTTCTACTGCTTTGCACCTTTTTTACCATATGTATATACTTTGTATCTTTATGCTTATTCTCATGTGAATTGTATTCTCTTTGTTGCTACATTGAAATAAATAGAATGGTATTTCTTTATTTTAGATGTCTTTTTTCATACTAAATTGCCTTCATGTCCAATGTATGGTTGGCGTTGCTACCTTGAAAGAAACAGATTGGTTAAACATGAAGATGAATTCTTATATGCAACAACAGAGGAGTCTGTGGTACAATATTCAAAAAGGTATACCAACTGTGCTAGTAAATTAAACATACAAAACGGGTGGGGGAATATAATATTGAACTACAAAACGATGATTTGGCAACAATGGGCCTTTGTGCCCTCCCCATTTCTAATTTTTCCATTTTCTATTATCTCTTTTTCTTTATGATTTCTCTACTTAGTCGTCTTTCCGAAAATGACTTGGTGTGTGGGTTGGCAGACTCATGGGTTCACATTTATGGTCATTCTTCTACCTTATTCCATACTTACCCACTTTGTCGATTGCGGGTGCCAGGCTGGCGGGTTCAAGATTTCCCCTCTGGCTTCAGAGGTTCCGCGATATACAGATTGGTCGTTGTACCCCACCATCACGCCCTATTTACTATTATACATTTTTTCAGTCAAAAAATTCGAGGCATACAATTTGACCCTCGGGTCCTCATGTTTCTTGAGTATCCCTTGACACCCTATTTCGTATTCCATCTCCTTCAACCCTGCATGTGACATTAAGAAAAATTATGGACAATATACAATGCATATGCTTGTTTATTCCTTTTGATGTTCATCTACACATGCTTGCATCAGAAAAATTTGGACTAGTGACATGGCCATGAGCAGTCAATCATCCCAAACATCAGCAGACCGGCAAGGCCAAAGGTAAAGATGCATACATTATGTTCCTCATATGTTTACCAAACAAATATCCTCGGCTATTTATTCATCTATGGCATGGTGAATATGTTGATTTCATCTACAACACATACTTTGCAGTTCACAAGAAGTATCAACAAGTGAAAGTGAGACGTCGAACATAGCGCAGGTTCCGTAGACTAAGAGGTCTAGTTACAAAACTATGGATCCATAGTTCATCCAAGTTGTGCGTCTACTTGTACATTTATGCCAGGAAAAAAAGAAAAGAAAAAAACAATGCACACTACCATTCACATTACTTTTCCTATTCAAAAAATGTCACCAGGTCTAAACTTGTAAAACCCAAAATACTATCAATAGAGGGCTTGAACAACCGTCGAACTGGACAAGTGTTCATCGGGGACATAATGGTCATATATAGAACCTACTTGGACAAGGAAAACAAAACTAGATCCATTATGCATGCTAACATGACAGACAAGGAGGCCCTCATGACAATCACACTAACTATTCCTACACAACTTGTCCAGAAACATGCAAAAAAGATATTTCTAGGTAATGGGATATCCATTACAAATTTTAATATATTTACCAAAATAGTATATGACCGTGGTGATTGTGATTGGATTATATCGCTCAACGAAACAAGTATTGTGGAAAAAATTCCCTTTATTTGTTCAAAATATCGTTTCACCGTGGACGCAACTATCAACCAACTTGCATAGAGCAACGACATTTACCTAATCGGAACCATTGGTGCAGCTGTCACACTCACGAGAAAACTTGGCTCTCAACACATTCTCAATATAAAAGATGGAAAGTCAAAGAACGACAAGGCAATGGTACCATTCTCCATATCTAGTTTTGTCCTTTACTTTCACATGTCCATGTATCTCAGTTAAGTTACACAAATATTGCATTGTTCCATGTTGCAACTGCAATTGTTCGATACCTATTCAAATTTGTTTTCGTCAATGGAACAACAATTGCATAAAGGGCAATTTCCATTTATTCTCTTCAAAAATATAACAATGAAAATAGATGTTAAAGAAAGGATCTTTCACACAACCCAAGCAACATTTGTAACATAATTACGAGAAGACATAGTACAGGATCTCAAGAAACTAATTAGCTCTACAATTTTTGTGTGTATACATCTAAAGTTTTATCGTCACTTTTCTCATACAAATAGCCTTCACCAAATTTCTGCAAGTTTTTTTTTTTTTTGTCTGTGTGTAGTTGTATATTATATTGTTCAATATATTAACTTATATGCTCATGTTTCCAAGTTGAAGGTGTTTTGGTTGCAGCAAATGCGTACTCGACCCCCTTTGAGCATGTACGTGCAAAATTCAACTCTCCTGGTTCTTCTTCTTCTTTCATAAGTGATGATACAATTGATTGTCTGCAATGCAGTAAAAAATGTCCATACATATATAGACATTGCCTCAATGCTTCCATCTGAACCGTGGGAAACACAACCGTGCATTGTACAATTAGACAACCTCTATTACAAGATGTGCTTCCTGGGTTAGCATAATTTTCATATGAAGCATACTTAAAGAAAAAGGAAAACAGTGTCTACATGATGCGCGACTTTCAGATACATAGAAAATTTACCTTAAATGAGGACTATGCAATATTGCATATCGGCTGAAAAAATAAAATCATATCAAGGTTTGGCAGGAAACGAAAATATCTCATGTGTGTCTGTAATTTTTCTTCAACACCCAGATGAATGTTCGTCAGACTCAAGTTCTTCAGAGTTTACATATATAGCTGTAAAATTCTCTTTCTAGAGATTTTGTCTCTTCTTGTGCTCTTGAAACAAGGAGAATCTAATTACAAATGCAATCAATGTTGTTATTTTGATGCTTTTTTGCATCTCCCAGTAAGAATTTTGCATATTTGTTGTGGTGTGAAAATTAAAAAAAAAATGGTGGTTGGTTGTGGCTTTGATGGAGGAGTCTGCACGTTTTTGGGTGCCCAAATTGGACAATTGTTTTCCAACTATATATCCATGGCAAGATTTCTGCATTTTTTTTGGGTACCCGAATAAAAAAAAAATGGTCTCCAACTATACATTTATGGTATGGTATCTACATTTTCTCAATGCCCTAATTGAAAAAATAAAAGGACTCGGTATGGATTGAAACATGAGCTTGATATTTTCATATCTCGCTATAGAGATTGGGGAGTTCGGGCATGGGAATTCATATAGGTAGGTGTGGTTGTTGGTGATGTACACACGCATAAGATTGTTCAGTCCATAAATGGGAAACATGAGAGAAAACCCCATAAAAAATATCCAACTATAAATAACTCAGGTCCATCCTTTGAACTGTCGAAACAACTTTCTCTTCTGGGCAAAACCATCAGGCATTTCCAATATTATTGGAAATTTGGCATTGTTAAAACTAGTAGTGATAGACCATGACACTGTCAGAAGAAAATGTCCATAGTGATCTTGCTTAATGGTAAAATAGTAATCGACAACTTTCTTGTTCCCCATTTTGAGGTCTGGTTATAGCTAGCGTACAGTGGTGAAGCTCCGTTGGTTTTGTGATGTCTTGTGTTTGGAAGACTTTTTTTCATATCCCATGGCCCCGGTTATTTTCTCGTGGGAACATGTACCAGATGTAAGAGAAAACCAATGCCACAATGTGTTTTTTTATATATATCAAAATTGTTGATGCAAAGATCGATGTGTACTACTCTATGGAACCTTGTGGGATCTTTCTTGACGCCTTCTGTGCTCATGCATTGCCTTCTGCCTCAACTTTCAATACATTTGGTTTTTACTTGGTTCTTGGTTGTATGCCTTGTTCTAGAAAATTAATAATACATTCAGGATCTTCGCAGTTTTTCTATGATCTTAAAGACTATAGAGGACATGATTTTCCCTTCAATATAATCTTTGTGATGCAAATGTAGTATGTGGATCGTTTTAGCACTTTTCCTTGATCAATGAACTTAACAAAATTAATCTCCTGGAATAATTTGAAATAAAATAATATATACTATGTGAAGTCCAATGGAACTATCATATCAACGAGAGGACATTAAAATTCAAATTCGTTGTTGTTATACTTGCGGTGAAGCTAATAGTACAATAAATTTACTTAGACATCCCAAAATTGATTTTCTTGTAGCTTTTCGACGCTTCTCTTATACAAGCATATCCTAGAAACTATAAGCATGGCTCATTGTATCTATTCCTTGATTGAAGAACCTGTTCACATGTTTAATGCACCTCATAGTTACTGTTAAGACCATCAATGGGGCTTTCTTACACCAATTCCCTCTTTTGAAAATTGTCATCCCCTTTCTTTTTTCCCTCTGCTTTCCCTTTCTAGTTACTTGTTTTTTGGAAAATGTCTAGGTGCGAGAGTCGGCGGATTCACGTCTTCAAATTTCCACTTACTTTTATATCACCAGCCCGACCAACTGCTTCCCCGTTTCATATTGAACAAACTTTTTGGATCACGGGTTCCCGGATAGGCGGGTTCAACATTGCGTTTACATTGTTCTGTCGCCTGCAAATAGCACCCGGACTTCCACGATCTACAAATTATCAAACAAATTCCCCTTTATCTCGTTTTTAGCACTTTTCCTTGATCGATGAAATTAGCAAAATTAATCTCCTAGAATAACTTGAAAAAAAAGAATATATAATATGCAAAGTCCAATGGAACTATCATATCAATGAGAGGACATTAAAATTCAAATTCGTCATTGTTATACTTGCGGTGAAGATGACAGTACAATAACTTTACTTAAACATCCCAAAATTGATTTTCTTGTAGCTTTTCGACGCTTCTATTATACAAACAAATCCTGGAAACTATAAGCATGGCTCTCTGTATATATTCCTTGATTGAAGAACCTATTCACATGTTTAATGCACTTCATATTTACTGTCAAGACCATCAATGGGGCTTTCTTACGCCAATTCCTACTTCCGAAAATTGCCATCCCCTTTATTTTTTCCCTCTGCTTTCCCTTTCTAATTACTCACTCATTTTTTGGAAAATGTCTAGGTGCAGGAGTTGGCGGATTCACATCTTCAAATTTCCATTGTTACTTTTATATCACCAGCCCGACCGACCACTTCCCCATTTCATATTGAAAATTTTTTTTGGATCGTGGGTTCTCGAATAGGTGGGTTCAACATTGTGTTTCCATTGTTCTGTCACCTGCAAACAACACCCAGACTTCCGCGATCTACAAATTAGCAAACATATTCCCCTTTATCTCGTTTTCTTTCGCTTTCTGTTTGCTTGGTCCTTTTTCCAAATGTGTCCTTTTTCCGAATGTCTCATGATTTTATATACAACACCCAAAGTTCCGCAATATACAAATTGACCCTCGAAATCCGTCATTGTCTCATGTTCTATGTTACGCATTTTGCATTCAATAGTTGGGGTAGATACAATTTGACCATTGGGCCCTCACGTCTCCCGAGTAGAGCTTGTGGCCCTGTTTTCAAGCCCATCAATATTTCTTGTTCCAAGTATGTCTAATGCTTTTATATCACGTGTCTGACAACCGCTTGTCTATTTCATACTTGGCCACTATTACCATCGTCGGTTCATGGCCAGGCTTGCTCAACATTGTGCTTCCATTGTTCCGCTATGTACAAACAACACCCGAAATTCCGCGATATACAAATTGATGGCCTAAATTTTCCATTGTGACATACAATTTGACCATCGGCCCCTCACATCTCCTAAGTATATCTTGTGACCCTATTTTTGAAACTTGCCCGACCACTTTCCATACTTGGCCATTTCTTAAAATTTGTTTCGCAGGTTGGTGGGTGGACGAAATGTACAATGCTTAGTCGCTCTTCTCCATCCCCGCCACCTTTGTACTTCTTTCTAGATATGAAATTCTTAACCTTTAATGCTAGTATTTCATCGTGCAGGAACATTTAAGATTGTCATTAATGTCCGGAAGGCCGAAGAATATTTGTCATTAATACTAATTAAACCAATATTTGCAGAGAAGAGTGTTATCCTTTCCAAGTATTCATTTCAAACATAATACAATCTCTTTTGTGCATCAATCGGTTGGAGCCTTTACAAAATATCTAATTCTTAATCGCTCTTCATCATCACTGCCACCTTCGCACTTTTTTCTAATTATGCAATTAGTAAGATTTAATGGTAACAACTCATTACACACGAACCCTGGAGATTGTCATTGATCAGCGAAAGGATCGAGGAGATCTTCCATTGATACGCATTAAACCAAGATTTGTGTAGGGTTATATTATCCCTCCCCAATTATCATTTCAAACATCATCTGAAGCAAACGGAAATTATCGTCAACTTATGGCAGCAGTTCCAGAACAGTTCTGTCCAGATACAGTAAACACCTTTGGGCATGATGGCCAGAGGTTCCAGTATTCCAGGGCATATTCTTACTACTCATCTCCCTCCGCCCAGGAGAAAAAAAGGAGATGGTCCCTTGGTGCACCGAGAGATATATTTCAAGCTAAATAATTACAAGGCAACCACGTCTGCTCAGACAAACTTCCCGCCTGCATTGATGGTTGGCATAGAGGTTGATGCAATGGATTTTAAGCTGGAAGAAGACGATCTAATGGATGATGATATGACAATAGATGATGGCAATGCAGATATTGTTCCCACTCATGCGCCCAAATTGAAATCAACCATAATGGGCGACACTTCCCGGCTTGGTGATGGCGGTCCTAACAACACCAAAAGAAGGGGTTTCAGAAAAGAAACTGGCGTTGAACGCAATAGCCGCTTTGCAGCTCGAAAGTAGTAATTCCAGAGGTCCAAATTAGTCTTTTCTGGGTGGAAGTATTCCACTGTAAGGAAATGATATGTTGATGCTCCCAAAGATATATTTAAATCCAAAAAATTATTCAATTGCGGTACCATTGTCCTGTTCTCTGGATATACAATTAACATCTTAGGGAATGAAGACCAAAAATCCCACTGGTGCAAGGCATATTCCTACCACTCATCTCCTTCCGCCCAGAATGGACTAATTTGGGCCTCTGGAATTGCTCGTGCAACCTATGTCCCTGAAGTTTTCGATTGTGAGGAGGTGGTTTCTTGGTGTGTCCTAACTTTCAGTTTCAGGCTATTTTGTTTGCCCTGCAATATTTTTCGTCTTCTTCCTCATGGGAAGCTTGTGAGAAATATCAATTTTACTGTAGGAATGTTGTTCATATGCTTCAAGCTAAGGATTTATTCCACTGCAGAACCACTCTCCTATTTCTTTTTCGACTAAGGTCTTCCACAAAATATTGAGATCGGGGCACTAAACATTGATCCACCGAGGAGAATACTTCAAGGATTTCCTAAAAAAGAGCATGGTAATCAATTTTGTATGCATGTTGAAGAGCATCTCGATGGCTCCTGCATGTTGCAGATCATGTGCCTGTGTTCATGGAAAATATGTTCAATGTTTTGGCCCAAAGAACTCGGTCCAATTTCTATGGATGGATATACAGTGCTCAGTATTCTTTTTTTTGTTAATTGATTTACTATTAAAAAAATTTCCTTGGAGTCTTGGTTGTTGCTTCTTTTATGGATTTAACACCTCTTCTCATTGGCATGGTTTGATAGTCTCGTAGTTCTTTGATATTGTATTTTCTTAAGTAATTTTTTCTAAAATGGAGCATTTAACAATTATATGACAATGCATTGTGTCGATCCATCAGGATTTTATAGAAACACAAATTAATTTCAGACAGTTTCAAACCAACGTTCAATTCTATTCATAATGTAGATAGAACATAGCAAGAACAAATCACAATGTTGCAGCAAGATCATCATTCTTGTTTCTAGACATGCAATTATTAAGATTTAATGCTAATAACCCATCATGCAAGAAGTTTAATACTCAAGTTAATACGTTAAATTCATGGAAGAATGTATCAAGAACAAAATTACACCCACAAGTTGCAATAAAATCTAATCTTAAACAAATCATTTGCTGACAATTACTAGAAAATGATGTTTTTGCAATAATGGGGCTTGTTTGAAACCAATTCCCACTTACAAAAATTTCCCTCTGCCTTTCTATTTTCCCACTCTTTTATCCCCTGTAGTGTCTCTTTCTAGTTACTTAGTCGTTTTTTTCTGAAAATTTCTTGTTGCGTGGGTTCGCAGATTCACGCATTTCGACCAAGCGCTTCCCCTTTGTCTAAATTGCACTTTCCACATCATACCCTCTTCTGTGTTACACATTTTGCAATGAAATGTTCTGATATATACAATTTTACAATCAGGGCCTTACCTCTCCTCGGGAACCCTTGTCACCCTATTTTGAAGCTCGACCGACTGCTTTCCACACTTGACCATTTCTTGACATCTCTTTCGCAGATCATCGAGTTCGCGGGTTCAGAAAATTTCCAATTTCTAGTTGTTGTTTCCTATGCCCGCTACCTTCATATTTCTTTCCAAGTATATGCAATATGTATACAACTTTTCCAAAAACATACATAAAATATTTTTCCAGGAAATGGAATATCTATTGCAGATTTGAATATATTGGACTTTCTTTTCCCTCTTCTATACTTAACCAAATTCATGTTTCTTTTTCCCCTCTACTCTCTCTTTCTCGTTACTTAGTCGTTTTTCTGAAAATGTCTCAATGTGTGCGTTGGCCGACTCACATGTTCACATTTTCGCTCGTGCTTTTATATCGCGACTCCGACTGAACACTAGCCATTCGATGCCTAGCCACTTTTCAGATCACGGATTTCCGAGCAGGTGGGCTCTATATTGCACTTCCATTTTTTTGTGACCTACAAACAGCACCCGGACCTCCGTGATATAAAAATTTACTGCCACACTCCCACATCATACCCTCTTCCGTGATACAAAGTTTGCACACAAAAGTTCTGAGATCTGCAATATGACCTTTGAGTCCTCATGTCTCCTGGGGAACTATTGTCACCCTGTTTTGAAGCCCCTGCATCCGCTTTCCATATTTTGCCATTTCTTGGAATCTCTTTCACGCCTCCAATTCCATACTTACCCGACTTTTTCACTTGCGGATTCCTAGATAGGCGGAGTGCACTTCCAGTGTTCCTTGACCTACAAACAACCCCCCGGCTTCCGCAATATACAAACTGACTTTCAGACTCCTACATCAGCCCCTCTTCCATGTTACACAGTATGCACTTAGAAGTTTCGATCAATAAAATTTGACCTTCGGGGCCTCACGTATCCTCGGGAACCCTTGTCATCCTATTTTGAAGCCTGTACGACTGCTTTCCATGGCCATTTCTTGCAATCTCTTTCACAGATCATCGAGTTGGCGGGTTCAGACAAATTCCAATTCCTAGTCGTTGTTTTTTGTGCCCACCACCTTCGCACTTATTTCCAAGTATATGCAATAAGTATATAACTTCTCCAGAAACATGCAGAAAAGATCTTGCCAGGAAATGGGATATCTATTATAGTTGTGAATATATTAACCCTTCTTTTTCGTCTTCTATAATTCACCAAATTCTCGTTTCTCTTTTCCCTGTACTTTATCTTTCTCGTCACTTAGTTGTTTTTCCAAAAATGTCTAATTGCACGGGTTGGCGGACTCGCGGGTTCATATTTGCACTCGTACTTTTATATCACAACTTCAACCGACCACTTCCCCATTCCATATCCAGCCACTTCTCCGACCTCAGATTCCTGGGTAGGCAGGTTCTAGATTGCACTTCTATTGTTTCATGACCTGCAAACAATACCCTGACTTTCGCGATATACAAATTTACAACCGGACTCTCACATCATACCATATTATGTATTACAATCTACCTATCATCCCCTCTTCTGTGGTACTCATTTTGCACTGAAAAATTTCGATACATACAATTTGACTGTCGGGTCCTCACATCTTCTATGGAACTATTGTCACCCCATTTTGAAGCTCATATGTCCACTTTCCATACTTCACCATTTCTTCAAATTTCTTTCGCGGATCGTCGGGTTGGCGGGTTCAAGAAATATCCAATTCCTAATCGTTGTTTCATGTTCCCGCGCCCTTTGAAATTAGCAATTAGCAAGTATATATAAGATCTTATTTCTAATTATGAAATTAGCAAGTGTTAATGCTAAACCAGGATTTGAGGAGATCTCTTATCAATATGCATAAAACCAAAATTTATGGATGGTTATATTATCCCTTCCGAGTTTTAATTTCAAACATCATGGAATGTCATTTGTGCGTCGTCAAGTTGACCCATTCACGAAATATTCAATCCTCAATTCCAAAAATGAGTATGGCCGACCGTTTCCCTATTCCATACATAGCCACTTTCCCAAAATTCTACAAATATACAAACTGGCCTTTGAACTTCCCCATCATGCTCTCTTTCATTTTACATGTTTTGCAGTAAAAAATTTTGATACATAAAATTTGACCATCGGACACTCACCTCTCCTGAGTATCCCCCACAACCCTATTTTGAATCCTGTCTGACCGCTTTTCATACCTTGCCATTCCTTCCTTGCTCCTCCCCGTCTTTTTCACCTTTGCACTTGTCTATAATAAAAAAATGTTTATATATATATATATATATATCTTGTTTCTAAATATACAATTAGTGATATTTAATTCTAACAACTCATCGTGCAGGAACCGTATAGATTTTCATTGATGAGCGAAAGGCTCAAGGAGATCTCCTATTAATACGCATCAAACCAAGATTTTTGAAGGGTTATATTATCCCTTCCGAGCGTTGATTTCAAAATCATGAAATGTCGTTCACACATCGTCGGGTTGGCATGTTCACGAAACCTCCAATCCTTAATTTATCTTTTTCATACCTGCCACCTTCACACTTCTAAATATGCAATAAGTAAGCTTTACTGCTAATAGCTCATCATGCAGCACCCATAGAGATTTTCATTAATGAGAGAAACGCTCGAGGAGCTTTCCCATTCATAAGCATTGAACCAACATTTGCAAAGGGTTATATTATTGCCTCCAACTATTCATTTCAACCATCATCTGGAGCAAACGAACGTTCTCATAAACCTATGGCATCAGCTCGACAACAGTTATGTGGAGATACAGTGAACATCTTCAGGCACGAGGACCAGAACTTCCAGTGGTCCAAGGAATATTCTTATTACTCATCCCCTGCCGCCCAGAATGAAGTATTTGGACCTCTGGGATTGATCATGCAGGCTGTGTCATTGGAGTTTTTTAGTGTGAGGAGATGGTCTCTTGGTGCGTCGATAAATATATTTCAGACCAAATAATTATTCCACTGCAGGACCACTTCTATGTTTCTTTTTCACCTCAGGTCTTTCGCCAGAAGTTAAGATTGTCGAAGCCAACATTGACATTCAAAGGAGAAGATTCCAAGTAGTTCCTACGAAAGAATAATAACGGGTTGGACCTCTTGCCTGAGTTCTTGGAAGACCCGATGGCAATTCCTGAATATATCACAAGCTTGAAGGTTAGTTCATTTAGAAATTAATTCCGGGAAATTGCCTGGGTTTTTACAAGAATAATGGGACAGGAGTCCACAACAACTATTTCCTGCATGGCTCTTTATATTTTTTATTTTACAGCCAAGGAACAAGCCATTTTTTATTGGGGCAAGCTAATTTCCCATGAAATCTGTTCCCAATTGTCAAGCTTAAAAAAGGAGAAGAAATTTTATATATCATCCTACTTGGTTTTTGCGATAGCACATTGCTACCAGTTTCCAAAACTATCTCTGTCCAAGAAGGTAAAATAGGAATTCGACCCAGTAATGTTCTGGTACCAAGCCTTGTAGAAGCACAAGGCCTCCCACTATTTTTATGTGGTTTTTAATGGCTTTGTGTCTGTTTTCAAAGTTTTTTTGTTACGAGAAGATGCTCCCCACATATCTCACCAGGCAACTAGGTTTTTGGACAGGAAGGGGGCACTTGAACATATGGATAATTACACTGTGATAAGGATTTTTGGCTCCAGGGAAAAACCTTCTCTCCTTCCATGTCACATTACAGAAAAAATGTTTGTTACAGAAGTATCAAGGCAATACAACTACTAGTTGCATCTATTCCAAGAGAAGAGAAAAAAATAGTTCATTCCTCTGCCTTGGAAAGTCAAGGACTTCGTGTTGAGGAACATCAACAAAATTGATGAATTCACAACCCATTTCAACAAATTGAACCTAATATATGTTGAAATCCTGAGAGGGTTCAACCCTAATAAAAAAAAATTACAACATTTACAAACACTTGGCTTCGACAATTCTTTTTTCAAAAAACACCTGACCGAAAACAGAGACATTGGTGACAACACTCCTACTTCTGATGTCAACGACCTAGACACACTGCAAAGCACCACTGAATTGTACAAGAAACAAGTAAAAGCCCCCGGTGAGAAGAGTGTTCAATCGGCGGATAACACTCTCAAAAGTACGACATCCCAAAGCATTGCTACAACGGCCCACCATAGCAACAAAGCAACTCATAATTCTTCAAACAGAGGAGGAGATAACGACCCTCCTCACCCTAAATTTGTGAAATTGTGAGCTTGATTTTTTATGCGGATTAATTCTTTTATTTTCTTCAATACTTTGATTCCAGCTTAATACACTTCAACAATTTTAAATCATAATCGAATATAAATAATTATGTAGATAAGTAAACATGCATATCAACAACACATATACCTTGGGGAAACCATGTACAAGGAGAAAAACCCCAGCAAACAATATTCCTTTATTGCATTAATAATGTAAGATCTCTTACAAATATCCACCATGAATGTACTTGTCTCAAAGAGCTTGCCAAGATGACTTTGACCTGAAAAATACTTACAAGACCTTGCTGAAATACACCTTTGATATGTTGCCTCTTTATCATTGATGTGCTCCTCTATTAATTCACCCTCAACCTACATATGAAAAATATGTTTCAAAATTGTGTTGCAAAACTGTGTTGAGGAGAGGGTTCAACCTCTTCTTATATAGGCTGAAGAGGGGAAGAGGAGAAGCTTGAAATAGTAACCTGATTG